>PVHT020000083.1:348346-405983 GCA_004024745.2 Catagonus wagneri
TTTTTTATTTCAGTTATTGTATTTTGCATCTCTTCTTGTTTAATTTTTACAGCTTGTATTTCTCTGCTCAGTGTTTCCTGTAAATGATCAATCTTTGCCTCCAGTTTATTTCCAATGCCTTGCATCATCTTCAGCATCAACAGTCTAAAGTCTCTTTCTGAGAGGCTGATAATCTCCTCATCACTGAGCTGTTTTTCTGTGCTTTTCTCTTTCTCCCTTATCTGTGTTATGGTTTTCTGTCTTTTCATTTTTATAGGTTTTTGGTGTGGTGACCTTTTTGCCAACAATAGAGTGGTAGCCTCTCTTAGTTCTGGCGTTTACCTCCCCTGTGACTAAAGTTGGTACGGACGGGCTTGCTGTAGGCTTCCCGATGGGAGGGACTGATGCCTGCCCACTGGTAGGTGGGGTTGATTCTTATCCCTCTGATGGGTGGGGCTTTGTCTCTGGGTGAGATTAGAGGCTGGCTGTGTGCCTGAGGGGTCTTTAGGCAGCCTGTTTACTGATGGGTGGGGCTGAGATCCCACCTGGATTATTGTTTGGCCTGGGGCTTCTCAGCGCTGTTGGGAGGAACCAGATTTTTCCCAGAAATGGCCACCTCCAGAGAAATGCAGGCTGCTGAATGTCCCCGAGAGCTTCACCTCCACCGCCCTTCCCCCACAACAAGCCACAGTCACCCCTATTTTCCCAGGAGATCCTCCAAGAATTGCAGTAAGGTCCACCCAGATTCCTCTGGAGACTGCTTTGCCCTGGGACCCAGTGCACGTGAAAGTCTGTGTGTGCCTTTCAAGAATGGGGTCTCTGTTTCCCCCAGTCCTGTGGAGCTCCTGCACACAAGCCCCGCTGGCCTTCAATGCCAGATGCTCCGGGGGCTCTTTCTCCTTGTGCCTGATATTCAGGCATGGGGATTTGACGTGGGGCTCAGAACTCTCAGTCCTGTAGCTGAGTCTCTGTGCTGCAGTTACTCTCCAGTCTGTGGGGCTTCCCACCCGGGAGGTATGGGGTTACTTCTATCGCGTAATTGCCCCTCCTACCTCTTGATGTGGTCTCCGCTGTGTCTTCTGGAGTAGAATAGCTTTTTTGGAAGTTTAGAGTCCATTTGGTTGAAGGCTGCTCGGCATTTGGTTGTAGTTTTGCTGTTTTTCGGGAGAGAGGTTGAGCTCCAGTCCTTCTATTCCGCCATCTTAATCTAGATTCCTCGAACACGTCTTAATGTGTATATAATCAGTTCCCAGACCAGGTATTGAACCCAGTGATGAAAGTACTGAGTCCTAACCACTAGACCACCAGGGAACTCCCTACTTACTAAAGTTTCTTTTTTTTTTTTCTTTTTCCTTTTTAGGGCCGCACCTGCCGCATATGGAGGTTCCCAGGCTAGGGGTTCAATCAGGGATACAGCTGCCGGCCTCCACCACAGCCACAGCAATGCCAGATCCGAGCCATGTCTGCGACCTACACCACAACTCACGGCAACGCCAGATTCTTAACCCACTGAGCGAGGCCAGGGACCGAACCCTCATCCTCATGGATCCTAGTGGGGTTGGTTAACTGCTGAGCCACAAGGGGAACTCCTACCATCTTCTCTTTAATTCACCTTCTTCTTCCCTTTTTTTTTCTTTGTCTTTTGTCCTTTTAGGGCCCCATCTACAGCATATGGAGGCTCCCAGGCTAGGGGTCGAACAGCCACCGGCCTACACCACAGCAACAAAAATGTGGGATCCGAGCCACGTCTGTGACCTGCACCTCAGCTCATGGCAATGCCAGATCCTTAACCCACTGAGCGAGGCCAGGGATGGAACCCGCAACCTCATGGTTCCTAGCCGGATTTGTTAACCACTGAGCCACGATGGGAACTCCTTAATTCACCTTCTAGTTGTGTTCCTGGTACACAGAAACACAATCGACTTTAAAAAATTGAATTAGAGCTGAGTTACAATATTGTGTTGGTTTTGTGTCTACAACAAAGGAAACACAATTGACTTCTGTGTACGGGTTCTCCATCAGTCACCCTTGTAAAGGGTGCCATCTGCAAGGAATGATTGTTTTGCTTCTTCTCCAGTCCTTTTTGTCGTTGTCGTTGGCCAGGCCAGTGGCACGTGGAAGTTATCTGACCAGGGACTGAACCCACGCCACAGCAGCGACTCAAGCTGCCACAGTGACAATGCTGGATCCTTAACCTACTTAGCCACAAGACGATGCTTTTTTTTTTGTCTTTTTGCCTTATCTAGGGCCGTACCCACAGCATATGGAGGTTCCCAGGCTAGGGGTCTAACAGAAGCTGTAGCCGCCAGCCTTCACCACAGCCACAGCAACGTGGGATCCAAGCCGCGTCTGCAACCTTCACCACAGCTCACGGCAAAGCCGGATCCTTAACACACTGAGCGAGGCCAGGGATCGAACACGCAACCTCATGGTTCCTAGTCGGATTCATTAACCACTGCGCCACGACGTGAACTCCGACGATGCTTTTTTTTCATTTGTTTTGATGTCCAGTCCTTTTAACTACAGTTTCTTTTTTCGATTTATTTATTTTTTATTTCTTTTTAGGACCGCACCTGGGGCATATGTGTAAGTTCCAAAATGTACCTGCAGCTGCATACACCACAGGCACAGCAACACGGGATCCGAGCCACGTCTGCGACCTTCAGCACAGTTCATGGCAATGCTGGATCCTTAACCCACAACGGAGTGAAACCAGAGATTGAACCCGCATCTTCATGGATACAAGTCGGGTTCTTAACCCACTGAGCCATGACGGGAATTTCATTTCACTTTAATTCCCTGGACATTACAAGGTTTAGTGGAAGCAAAGAGGATGTTTTTAATGTCTCCCCTTTAATTACAATTATAATGTTTGCAGGAGGTATTTATAGACAGGTTCATGAGGTTAAGAAAGTTCCCTTCCATTTCTAGTTTGCTGTGTTGGATTTTATCCAATGCTTTTTCTGAGCGCATTGAGATGATAACATAATTTTCTTCCTCTCATCAGTTAATGTGGTAAATTATTTAATGATTTTCTAGTGTTGCCACTCTTGCATTTTCTGGGCTGGATTGGTTTTGCTGTTGTTGGAACAATTTATCCAAGACAGGGCTTATCAGTTCCTTGAAGGCTTGATAGAATTCATTTGTAAAACTACCTAGACATCCTTGTTTTTGCAGCCACTAGGCCCTCTAGCCATATATTTTACACGTTACCAATTTCTTTGATAATTACGGACTGTTCAGGTTTTCTTTCTTTCTTTCTTTTTTTCCTTTTTAGGGCCGCACCCTCAGCAGATGGAGGTTTCCAGGCTAGGGTCGAATCGGAGCTACAGCTGCCAGCCTACACCACAGCCACAGCAACGTGGGACCCAAGCCGCGTCTGCAACCTACACCACAGCTCACGGCAACGCTGGATCCTTAACCCACTGAGCGAGGCCAGGGACCGAACCTGTAACCTCATAGTTCCTAGTTGGATTCGATTCTGCTGCACCACTATAGGAACTCCTGTTCAAGTTTTCTGTTTCTTCTTTTTTTTAGAGACGAGAGACTTTAAGATTTTTATTTTTCTGTCTTTTTAGGGCTGCACCCCTGGCATATGGAGTTTCCCAGGCTAGGGTTCAAATGGGAGATGCAGCTGCCCGCCTGTGCCACAGCCACAGCAATGCCAGATCCGAGCCACGTCTGCAACCTACATCGCAGCTCACGGCAATGCCAGGTCCTTAACCCACTGAGTGGGGCCAGGGATGGTACCCTTATCCTTATGGATACTAGTCAGGTTCATTACCACTGAGCCACGACAGGAACTCCCCGGCAGTGTTTATTTGGCTATTTTGTCCTCTTATTCTTATTTTAGCAATGTCAAAGAACCAACTCTTGGAGTTCCCGTTGTGGATCAGTGGTTAACGAATCTAAGAACCATGAGGTTGAGGGTTCGATCCCTGGCCTTGCTGAGTGGGTTAAGGATCCGGTGTTGCCGTGAGCTGTGGTGTAGGTTGCAGACGCGGCTCAGATCCCGCGTTGCTGTGGCGAAGGCCGGCAGCTGTAGCTCCAATTGGACCCCTAGCCTGGGAACCTCCATATGCCGTGGGTGTGGCCCTATAAAGACACACACACACAGACAAAATAAAAAAAAAAATTAAAGAACCAACTCTTGGCTTTATTGACCTTTCTTTTTTTCTATTTCATTAATTTCTGCTGTCTTCGTGATTTCCCTCCTTCTACTTTCTTTGGGTTATTCTTCTGTGGTTTTACTAACTTCCTGAGTTGGTGCTCAGCATACTTGTTTGAAGGCTATACATTTCCTCCTAAATACTGCTTGAGCTTCGGCCCATGTTTTCATATGTAGCGTTTTCACCGTCGTTCCTTTCTAGCATGTTTTAGATTTTCATTACAGTTCTTCTTGGGCCAATAAATTATTTGGAAGTGTATTTTAAAATTTAAATTTACAAATTTAAAATGTCAGACGTGTGGGAGGACTTAATTTTAGTTTTATTATCCATTTACTATTTTATTCTATCACATTTGAGAACACGATCTGTACGATACCCACTCTTCTAGAATTTGTTGAGATTTGTTCTATGGTGGGTTTTAGTAAGTGTTCAAGGTGAACTTGAAAAGAGTGTGTAGTCTCTAGTTTGGGGTTGCCTGTTGATGAAGTTTATTTTGTACTATATTCTTACCAGTTTTGGCCACAATTATTTTAATTTTTTTTTTTTTTTTTGCCTTTTCTAGGGCCGCACTCGCAGCATATGCAGGTTCCCAGGCTAGGGGTCTAATTAGAGCTGTAGCCACCGGCCTTCGCCACAGCCACAGCCACGCGGAATCCGAGCCGCGTCTGCGACCTACACTACAGCTCACGGCAACGCTGGATCCTTAACCTACTGAGCAAGGCCAGGGATCGAACCCACATCCTCATGGTTCCTAGTCAGATTCGTTAACCACTGAGCCACGATGGGAACTCCCTATTTTAATACTTTAAAGATTTTTGTTTTTGGAGTTCCTGTCGTGGCTCAGCGGAAATGAATCTCACCGACTAGCATCCGTGAGGATGCAGGTTCCATCCCTGGCCTCACTCAGTGGGTTAAGGATCCCGCGTTGCCGTGAGCTGTGGTGTAGGTTACAGATGCGGCTCGGATCCCGCGTGGCTGTGACCATGGCGCAGGCCGGCAGCTGTAGCTCCCATTGGACTCCTAGCCTGGGAACTTCCATATGCCGCTGGTGCGGTCGTAAAAGAAAAAAAGAAGGATTTTAATTTTTTTATTACAGTTGATTTACTTTTTTTTTTTTTTGGTCTTTTTGCCTTATCTAGGGCCGTACCCGCGGCATATGGAGGTTCCCAGGCTAGGGGTCTAACAGGAGCTGTAGCCACCGGCCTTCGCCACAGCCACAGCCACGCAGGATCCGAGCCGCGTCTGCGACCTACACCACAGCTCACGGCAACGCCGGATCCGTAACCCACTGAGCAAGGCCAGGGATCGAACCCGCGACCTCATGGTTCCTAGTCAGATTCGTTAACCACTGAGCCACGACGGGAACTCCTCTATTACAGTTGATTTACAATGTTCTGTCAATTTCTGCTGTACAGCGAAGTGACCTGGTCATACATATTGAATGGACTATTTCTTTGTTAGGCAGCAACCTCTTTTTATTCCTAATAATGATTTGTGCCCTGAGGTCTACTTTGTCTGATATTAATTTCGCTCCACCAACTTCCTTTTGAACGATATTCGCTGGGTATGTCTCTTTCCATCTGTATCAATTAGGGTTTGGTGGCAGACCACAGAACCATTCTAGCTATGTGAGTTTAAAAAAAAAGGGGGAGTTCCTGTTGTGGCTCAGCAGTTAACAAACCCAACTAGCATCCATGAGGATTCGGGTTCAATCCCTGGCCTCGCTCAGTGGGTTAAGGATCCGGCGTTGCCGTGAGCTGTGGTGTAGGTCGCAGAGGCGGCTTGGATCCCGCGTTGCTGTGGCTGTGGGGTAGGCTGGTGGCTGCAGCTCCGATTCGACCCCTAGCCTGGGAACCTCCATATGCCGCGGGTGTGGCCCTAAAAAGACAAAAAAAAGTGGGGGATTTAAGGAGTTCCCTTGTGGCACAGTGGGTTAAGGATCTGGTGTTGTCACTGCAGCGGCTCTGGTCCCTGCCGTGGCGTGTGTTTGATCCCTAGCCTGGGAATTTCCACATGCTGTGGGTGTAGACCAAAAAAAAAAAAAGAGGGATTTATCTGGGTAGGGCCGACTTACACGATCTTGGAAAGAGATGGAGGAACGACTCCTAGCCCTTCGAATCACCACTTCTCCTGGGAGCAGGAACAAATCCTAACCTCATAGTCCAGATAAAACACTGCTTCCCGCCCCTTAAACGAGAGGCTCACTGAGTGCCTCCTCGGCAGGCCGTCCGCGTGGCTTCTCCTCGCGGCCTGGCAGCACCTGCTCCCTGACACATCCCTCCTTCGGCGAAGGGCGCCATCACCCACCTGGCCACCCAAGCCAAGACCCAGGGGTCACCTTGACTCTCCCTCCTGTTGGCTTTCTTCTAATTTCTCTAATTAGTTTTCAGGCCTCAGCACTCTGGCCTGGGTTGCTTCAAGTGGTGTGCCCCTTTGTCCATGTCTGTCTGTCTGTCTGTCTTTTCCCCGGGCCATGTGGAAGTTCCCAGACCGGGGGTTGGAACCGTGGCACAGCAGCCACCCGAGCCACCGCAGTGACAACACCAGATCGTTAACCCACTGAGCCCCCAGGGAACTCCTGTCTCTCTGCCTATCTTCTACCCACCTACTGTCATGCATCTATCATCGCTTCATTATCTATCAATCCTCTACCACTTCTCCTTATGATCAATGTATTCATTACCTATTACCTATAATTTTTTTTATGGCTGCACCTGAAGCATATGGCAGTTCCCAGGCCAGGAGTTGAACCCGTGCCACCACCAAGACTGTGCCAAAACTTTGACCCGCTGCATCACAGCAGGAATTTCTATTATCTATTTTTTGATGTAAAATTCATGTCACAGGGAGTTCTCATCGTGGTGCAGCAGAAAACGAGTCTGACTAGGAACCATGAGGTTGCGGGTTCGATCCCTGGCCTCGCTCAGTGGGTTGGGGATCTGGCATTGCCGTGGGCTGTGGTGTAGGTCGCAGATGCGGCTCGGATCTGATGTTGCTGTGGCTGTGGTGTAGGCCAGCAGCTGCAGCTCCGATTTGACCCCTTGCCTGGGAACCTCCATATGCCGTGGGTGTGCCCCCCCCAAAAAACGTAAATAAATAAATAAATAAATAAATAAATAAATAAATAAAACTCATATCGCATACAATTAACCCCTTTGCAGCTCCCTGGTGCTCCATGGGTTAAGGATCTGGTGTTGTCACTGCTGTGGTTCAGGTTTGATCCCTGGTCCCGGAACTTGCACATGGTGTGGGCACAGCCAAAAAAAATCGACCCCTTCACAGCGCACAGTTTGGTGGCATTTAGCATATTGGTAACATTGTGCAACCATCGCCTCTGCACTTCCAAAGCACTCTCACCACCCCAAAAGGAGACCTGGTCCCCATTCAGCAGTCACTCGCCGTTGCCTCATCCCCAGCGCCTGGCACACACTGGTCTGCTTTCTTTTTTAAATTTTTTAAAATTATAGTTGATTGACAATGTTCTATCAGCTGGTCCGCTTTTTTTTTTTTTTTATTGGCTTTTTCTAGGGCCACACCCGCAGCATATGGAGGTTCCCAGGCTAGGGGTGTAACAGGAGCTATAGCTGCCGGCCTTTGCCACAGCCACAGCAACGCGGGATCCGAGCCGCGTCTGCGACCTACACCACAGCTCACGGCAACGCCGGATCCTTAACCCACTGAGCGAGGCCAGGGATCGAACCCGCAACCTCATGGTTCCTAGTTGGATTCATTAACCAGTGAGACACGACGGGAACTCCGGTCTGCTTTTTTAGTTGAATTGAATCATCCTCCACTGTGTGGAGAGCGTGTATTCTGCTTTTCCATTCATCTCCTGATGGACATTCTAGTTGTGTCCACCTTGGGGTTATGAATAGTCTGTTAAAAATATGCACGTGTAAGGTTTTGATTGAACACCTGTTTTCAAATCTCTTGGGTCTAAATCTAGGAGTGGCGGTGCTGGGTCCCACGGCCACGCTCTGCCCAGCTTCCGAGGACCCACACACTGTGCGCCACCTCCCTCCAAGCCGCCCTCCGCACAGCCTGCTCTTATTCATTTTCTTTTTAAGGCTACACCTGCAGCACGTGGAAGTTCCCAGGCTGGGGTCAAATTGGAGCTGTGGCCGCCGGCCTACACCACAGCCACACCGGATCTGAGCCACCTCTGGGATCTTCCTTGCAGCAACACTGAGTCCTTAACCCAGTGAGCGAGGCCAGGGATTGAACCCGCACTCTCACACAGACTATACTGGGTTCTTAACCTGCTGAAGCACATCAGGAACTCCAAAATCATATCATGTTTTCTTTTCTTGTCTTTTTTTTTTTTTTTTTTGGCCGCACACAGGTATGGGAATTCCCACATGCCGTGGGTGTAGATGGAAAAAAAAAAGGGTTTATTATTGGGTAGGGACGACTTACACGATCTTGGAAAGAGATGGAGGAATAACTTTCGAATCACCACTTCTCCTGGGACCAGGAACAAATCCTAACCTCATAATTCAGACAAAGCAGGGATCGAACCCACCACTACAGAGGCTTGTGTCACTGCCGGATGTTTAACCTGCTGTGACACAGCCGACTTCGAGCATAATTCCCATGCTGTTTGCATCCCGCTGCCCCTCGTATCCCTCCTCCGTGTCCGCACCCCCCACCCTGGCCTACTTTGCAGCTCGGCTTTGCTCTCGCAGCTGCTTCACGCGGGGACCAGACACGGGTCCCTTTCTCGCCGCCCCAGCACGGTATCAGGCTGGCTCCAGAGTCCAGCTATGATTCGAGCTCAGCTACGATTTTTGTGCGATGACCCCACCTCCCCACCGCGTCCGGCGGAGGCTGCGCTGGGCAGCACCTTGCCCCCCCCCCCCCACCGCAGACGGCTGCCCTCCAGCATCTCCCCCAGGTCCTGGCAGACAAAGAGGCTGGGAGGCAGGACCGCACTTTCCACGGAAGGATTTTACTGAGGGACTGAGGGAGGCCCCTGACCCGAGCGAGGGCTGAAGGCCCGAAAGGCACAGCTGCGGGGTCCCCTTCTCGGGTGGGGGCTGGCTTTGCAGAGACAGCTCCCCCGCTGACCCCTCTTTGGCACTGAACTGGGCACAGCAGCGCCCTCACGCCCGGCAGCCCTGGCGTCCATCTCCCCCCTTGGCTGGCACACCCCCACCCACCCCGTGTGGTTGGCAGTGTAGGCTGGTGGGGTGGCCAGGGGCTGGCTGAGAGGTGGGCACCCCCTTGAAGGACCACGGCCCGGGCCACCCCCCTCCCCTGCTGGCAGGGCGCTCACGTTGGCGACGGAGGTGGCTACAAATGGGAATCCAATAAATTAGCTTGTAGGAGAGAAGGCTGGGGACCCAGAGGCTCAGGGGTTACATTCCTACCACTGCTCGTGGGGCAGGGCCCTCTGGAGGGCCCTTTGGGGTGACAGGTGGGGAGCGGGGGGGGGCAGACGAGGGGCTCCGTCTCATCGAGGGTCCCACTGAGCCCGTTTGATGGCAGGAAGGGCGCCCGGGGGACGGAAGCCTCGGTGGGCCACTCAGACGATGGCAGCAGAGGGACAGACCAGACCGCGATGCCTCCCAGGGACGGAAGCGGGGGAGCGAAGGGACTTCAGCCACAGGAGGGCGCTGTGGCCTGGGGCTCACCTCTGAGCCCGCTTCCCTTCCCCAAGGCGCAGGAAGTGGGGAGGCAGGGCATGCGGGGGTGGGGGGCTCGGGTGCAGCGCTTCCTTCATGAGATCCGAGGGCTTGGGGAGGGGCGGGGGCCCAGGGCTAAGAGCCAAGGCCTTGGGTCAGGTGGTGGCGCCCTGGGGGACGCCTGGGCCTTGGCCCAGAATCTGGCAGAGCTCCTGGAGGCGCCGCTGCATCTTGGGGATGCCCGCCAGCTGCTGCTCTAGCCGCTGCTTCTCCTCGGTCAGGCTCAGGCGGGTGGCCGAGTCCAGCTTCTCGAACTTCCAGCCGCCCTCCCCGTCGAACTGTAGCAAGTGTGTGTGGTACTTCCTGCGCCGGGAGAGGGGCCGGGAGGATGTTGGGCAGGAGACGCTGGGACCCCCGGCCCCCTCCCCGGCCGCAGAGCCACGGGGCGCGTGGGCAGGAAGGGACGGCACCTACCACAGCGAGGGCCGGTGAGTGATGGAAAGGAGGGCGATGCCCGCATCCTTGGCCGCCTGGAAGATCTTGCCCTCCACGTCGATGCTTATGGCGCTGGTACATTCATCCAGGAGGGCATACTTGGGCCTTGGGGTGGGGGCCCAGTGGGTGAGGCTGTGGACCTTCTGTGGCCGACACCCTGGCCGCACCCAGCCCCTCCGTGGGCAAGCCTGACAGGCGCGCTGAGCCCGTTCCTTGTGACCCCGTCCCCGCCGGACCCTGGGGCAGGTAAGGCCTCCCGGCGGTGCTGCCCCCCACCTCCGGTCCCCGGGGACACACGTGCCGAGCCGCTCCTGGGCTGTCCCACAGAGGCTCTTGGGCAGTGCGCTCACCTGTGGTAGAACATACGAGCCATGCCGACTCTTTGCTTCTCGCCCCCCGACAGCACGTCCTTCCAGTCGCACACGGCCTCCCAACCTGTTAGGGGACAGGCTCCGCTTACAGCCGTGGCGCAGGTTCCGTCCTTGGCCAAGGAACTTCCACATGCTGTGTGCTCGGCCAAAGCGTGTGTATATACATGTGATCCAAAAAAAAAAGGACCACAGCTGCTAGCTTGCCTTGAGGTGAGGTTGAACCACATGACTGAATTCTGGCCAAGAGGATATAAGTGGAAGTTTCTGGGCCGGGGTCAAATCGGAGCTGGATCTGTGACCTATAGCCACAGCTATGCCAACGCCAGATCCTTGACTCACTGTGCTGGGCTGGGGATTAAACCGGCAATGGCACAGAGACAAGCCGGATCATTGACCCACTGAGCCATAGCAAGAATTTCAGCTTCTGGAACTTTCTGACAGGAAGATAAGCTTGGACATGATTTGAACCACTGTTGGGGGGTGGCTCTGTTTCTTACAGCTGACCTTGATGCTAACGGGCGGTGATGGTGGCCTCAGGGGCCCTAGGCACTCAGGGACACGTGGAGGCCAGGGAGGGAAAGGCGGCCCGACCAGGTCAGGGGGCAGCTCTGTTGCTCAGCGTTCGCTATGAAAATCCCAAATCCAGCCCATATGGGTTCCTCTGGGCAGTAAGGCCACCCTTCCCTTTGCCCTTCTGGGCACCACGGGCATCGAAAGAGCCTGTCCTTCTCTCCTGAGCCTCTTCCCACGGGACGCCCCCACCCCAGTATCAAGCCAGACATGAGGGCAGGCGTCCCGTTCAGGCTGCCCTGCCACGCCCGTGGTCTGTCCTCTGCCTGCGTATCTGACCTGTCATTTCCCTGCCTGAGGCCTTCCAAGGCCTTCCCTCCCTGCCAGGGAGCCCCCAGCTCCCAGCCTGGAGCCTAACCAGGGTACCCGGCCAGATGGATGGCCTTGGTGGGCTCGGCTCCTTTCCCGAGTGTGCTCAGGCCGCCGGGGACTCCCTGCTTCCGTCAGTCCTCCAGCGGAGGCGGGCTCTCCAGTGCGCAGCGCAGTTTGGACTGCAGAACATTAGCTGGGGCGACCTTCACCTCCAGGGCCAGGCGGGCCGCCAGGGCGGGCAGCCAGCGGGCTCCCCGGCCGAGCCCTGGGGCAAAGGCTGATGGGTTGGCGGCTTGCTCCTGGCGCGGACAGGTGACACGGCCCTGCCCCTACCTCCTTCCCGCTGCAGGATGTGGTTCAGGTGCACGATGTCCAGGATGGCTTCCAGGTGCCGCTCTGAATAGCCCTTCCTGCGCATGTCCTCCACCGAGTCTGGGTAAATTACCTGGTCCCGCAAGCAACCCACGGGCATGTAGGGCCTGCGGGGGGAGCCGTGTGTCTGCCGAGGTGCCACACTCATACACCCCACACACTTGCGCACTTGCTCAGCCCGCACGCACGCACATACACGCTCAGGCACCTGCACACACCACACACACTCTCGGGGCAGCAGCTTTCGTCCCTGCCCCCCGCCTGGGGCGCCCCCTCACCTCTGAGGGATGTAGAACATGCGCTGCGGCGGGGGCTTGTAGAGCACGCCGCTGTACGCGGGCCACAGCCCGCCCAGGATCCGGAACAGGGAGCTCTTGCCGCAGCCGTTGGGGCCGGTGATGAGCAGGTGCATGCCCTCCTCCACCTGCAGGGGTGGCGGCTGTGGGACCCGCGCGGCGCCCTGCCCTCCCCTCCCCCGCCGCCTCGCGCGCTCTGCGCGAACTCCCTGCACCCAGAAACAGGGCCACCTGCTGCCCAGCCACCAAGGGCTGCCATAGGAGAAAAGCGGCGCCAGCTGGGAGGCGGCGTGCGCAGGACAGGGAGACCGCAGTTCTGTACTGCGGGAGGGCAGGAAGCGGGCCCAGCCACCCGCCACCGCCACACGCGACATAACAGCAGCGCCAGGGGCCTTCCCGCCTGCGCTGGAAGCCTTGGAAAAGCCAGGAGCATGGCTGATATGAATGTCTGCTTTTTCTTGGTCGGTGGTGCGGGGGTGAACTGTGTCCCCTCCAAGTCACACGGCGGAGTCCTGAGCCCCAGGACCCCAGATGTGACCATATTTGGAAAGAGTTTGCAGATGTGATGGCTCAAATCTGGGTGAGAAGTGGTGCCGGTGTCATAAAACAGGGGACAGACACGCCCACAGGGGAAGCGACAGGTGCAGATGAAGGAGAGGCCAAGGGGAAGCTTCTGCGACACAAGGAGCGCCACAGTTTCAGCAAAACACCAGACGCTGGGAGAGGCCTGTCATTTGAGCCCCTTGCCCCGTGGTCCTTTGTTAGACTATAAACCCCCCGGGGCTGGGCCTGGGCTTCCCCCACCCCATGTGGGAAGGCCGGGCGGACAGCCCCCCGCCCCGACCCCCCGAGAGCTGCCCCAGCCAAGGGTGACTGTTTCCAGGGGTGATGGGGATCTGACCACAGGCCTGTGTCCAGCCTCCGGCTGGCTCTCAGGCGCCCTCTGATCAAGCAAAGGAGCTCTAGGCACCGGCCCTTCCCACTTACTCCCCACCTGACCCTGGCTCCCGCCACCCCGGCACCTAAGCCAGGCACACAGGGCCCCTGCAGAGCCTGGCCCCTGGCTCCGTGTCCCTGCCCCCTGCTTCGCCTAGAGCTCAGTGACTCCCGCCCCCAGGTCTGCCCCTAACTCCATCACTCCCTGACCCTGTCCAAAGCCGTGGCAGGGGACACAGGTGACTGGTCCATGTCAGCCTCTGGGGTGTCCTCTCCACAGACACCTTGCGGCTCAGAGCTCTCCCAGGGGGCTGGGCCGTGCCAGGCATACTCCTGCCCTGGGGACGTCCTGAAGCAGATGGCTGTGACCTCAAGCCCAGACTGGTGAAAGACAACCTCTTCCATCACAGCTGAAGATGGACCGGAGTCCCTAAGTCGCAGGCTTGTCAGGAACAGGGGCGGGGTGCGGGCTGCTGGCAACAACAGTCCTGCTTATCGCCAGCCTCTTATCAGCTCTGACTCCACTGCTGCGGAACTGACAGAGACGCGCTGGTCTTTCACCTTGAGCTAGGTCTACCTGCCACGTGGACCTGGGGTCAACAGCCACTGGCAGCGCAGGCATCCGGTGTAGGCTGGATGCCAAGGATGGGGGCTCGCCGCCCCCGGGACCTACCCTGATGTTGAGGCTGGCCACCACCACCTCCCCCGCGGGCGTGATGATGGGGATGTTCTCGCAGATGACGCCCTGCTCCACGTCCACCACTTGGCCTGGAGGGAAGAGGAGGAGCAGCCAGGCTGTGGCGGGGCAGGGGAAGCCCGGCAGTGTTCTCCCTGTCCTTTAGGATCCGAGCGCACGCCGGCCCCGCAGCCCTCCATCGCTGGTACCATCGGAAAGGCGGCTCCAATGCGTGGGCCCCTTCCCATGCACCTCGGCCCCTGGCGGAGCCCCGAGCTTGCCCGTGCAGCCCACGTGGGTGACGGACCCCTCTGCCCGGGGACCACGCCCCTCTTCTACAAAGAGAAATCCTGGCCAGGGCACCTGCGCAGGTGAGCAGGTTGGCCAGGAGCCCCCGCTCTGGGAAGGAAGGCTGTGGGAGCCCCAACGTGGCCAGGAAGCGCCTCCCGGAGGCAGCGGCAGGCACCCTTACCTCGGATCTGCAGAGGGCCGTCCACGCGGACACCGGACCTCACCATGGCCCCGGACCCCGCCTGCACATCCTCCGGCTCCCCAGGCCTCTTGAAACGGCAGTGTCGGACGTCCTCAAATACCTGGAACATCTCGTGTACCCTGGCCGTGTAGCCAGCCAGCTCTGTCACCTGCAGGGAGGGCAACTGGGGCTCAGCCCCTGCCGGCCAGGGCTGGGGGAGGGGGCCCGCTGGGGGTGGGGAGGGGCTGGGGTCACCTCTTTGTAGGACGACATGATCCTCTCAATGGCATCTGCAGCAGCTGTGAGGAGGTTGCGGGCGATGGTGAAGGCCTCTGTGCGCTCGCTCACCAGCTCCTCCTCCTTCATCTCCAAGGCCGCCTTCTTCACGACCTCAGAGTCTGCAGAGCACAGTGGAGGGGACAGGTGGGCACAGTGGAAAACCCAAACTGACCCACTACGGGGGGAGAGGAGTCTCTCCAGCAAATGGTGCTCGAACGACCGGGTATCAACATGCAAAAGAATGACCCCTACCTCGCGTTGCACACGACGACGAGCTCAGACTGGAGCCCCCGCCTGCACGGAAGAGCTAAGACTACACAACTCTTCCAAGAAAGCAGGGGTAAACCTTCCCGCCCTGGGAGAAAGTACGGCTCCTTAAATAGGACACCCAAAGCACCAGTAACAAAAGAAAAAACTCAGAGTTCCCACTGTGGCCCGGCAGGTTAACGACCCGGCTTGTCTCTGGGGAAGCACCAGATTCAGTCCCTGGCCCGGGAACTTCCACGTGCTATGGGGGCGGCCAAAACAGAAAAAAAAAAAAAAAAGTAAAAACTTTTGAGCACCAAAGGAAATCATCCAGAAAGTGAAAGAAATCAATGTACAGATTGGCGGAAAATATCTGCAAATCCTACATCTGATAAGGGCCTAGGACCCGGAGCACATAAAGAACTTTTTCGGTTCAGTCATCAACAGACACGGAGGAAGCCGTGGATGGCGGGTGAAAGAGCACCCCTGGCACAGTGACGACGCGCAAAGGCCCTGCGGCAGAGCCTCAGTCTGGGGGAAGGCCAAGGTAACGCGGGCAAGGCCACAAGGGTTGGGACAGGAGCTCGTGACTCTGAATCACCCACAAAGGCCGACACAGCAGAGGCTCCAGAAAGTCCCAGGCCTTCAGGGGAGGGAGAGGCCTTGGGGACTAGACAGGCTGTGCTATGCCCACTGCCGGCTTCAGAGGCAACTGGTGGCAGGCGCTTCCTCATGAAACCGCGGGCTGGTTTCCTCGTGGGCCCGTTTGCATCTAGGCCAGACATGCTGACTAAGTCTGGCCTAAATCAAGGCCACCCTTTGTGCAGGTCCACCAGAGGAAAGCAACGGCCCTTTAATTAGATCCTTCCTCCTGGGGGTCACCCAGGGAGGGACAGACAGCTGAGGGCACAGAAGCCCCAAGGTATAGACACCAGCAGGGAGAGAACCATACCGTCTTACTACCAGGTTGCATAAAATACATAACACCTTTCTTTTTCTTTTTTTTTGTCTTTTTGCCTTTTTTTCTAGGGCTGCACTCGCGGCATATGGAGGTTCCCAGGCTAGGGGTCCAATCGGAGCTGTAGCTGCCGGCTTATACCACGGCCACAGCAGCGCCAGATCCGAGCCGCGTCTGCAACCTACACCACAGCTCACGGCAACGCCGGATCCTTAACCCACTGAGCGAAGCCAGGGATCGAACCCGCAACCTCATGGTTCCTAGTCAGATTCTTTAACCACTGAGCCACGACGGTAACTCCAAATACATAACACCTTTCAAATCGGAGGTGTGCTTGCGGGAAAGCAAGGGACAGGGCCAGGAGCACCTGGCTGCTGGTTTCTCTTCTTGCTGGTCAAGGAGACATGAAAATGGCCTCCCAGGGATGAACGGCCAAAAAAAAAAGCAAATGCAGCTGCAAAACCTGCGAGGACCCTGAGCGATCGAGTGAACGGGCCGGCAGATGGAAGATAAAGCCAGCTTAGACTCTAGATTCAGACAATCGAATAGCTGGATGGAGCCCGTGGAATAAGCATGGTTAATATGGTAGCCAGCAGGAAAGGAACAGTCAAAAAGATGAGAAAATCGGACACTTACAAAAACAGCTCCAAATTTCCACTTGAAAGAGAAAATTTCACTTTCAAATTTCTATCTCAAAGACAATCAGATAGAACTTCATACTGGAGTTCCCGTCATGGCTCAGTGGTTAAGGAATCTGACTAGGAACCATGAGGTTGTGGGTTAAGGATCCGGCGTTGCCGTGAGCTGTGGTGTAGGTCGCAGATGTGGCTCGGATCCCGTGTTGCTGTGGCTGTGCAGTAGGCCGGCAGCTACAGCTCTGATTGGACCCATAGCCTGGAACTTCCATATGCCGCGGGTACAGCCCTAAAAAGACAAAAAAAAAAAAAAAAAGAAAGAAAGAAAGAGACCGTAGTTTTTTAAAAAAATTCAAATTAGATGCAGCTAAAGGGAAAACTAGCATGAGTTGGCAGGAAAATCTGAGGAAACCTCCCAGAACTCAGCAGACAGTGCAAGATGCGGAAGAGCGAAGAGAGCAGAGGCACATGTCCAGCAGGAGGCCCAGCAGGAAAGAGTAAAAGGAATGACAGAGGCGATATTTGAAAAGACAGCAGCTGAACGACTGAACCCTCTGAATATTCAAAGGCTTTACAACAAGTCTCCACCAGGATCAACAAAACGCACAAAACACTTCCTATGAAATCGCATGATGCCGAAAAGAAAGAAAAAGGCTAAAAAAGTAACCAGGGAGGCGTTCCCACCGTGGCACAGCGGGATCGGCGACACCCTGGAGCACTGGGATGCAGGTTCAATGCCCGGCCCGGCACAGTGGATTAAGGATATGGCATTGCTACAGCTGTGGCGTAGGTCACAACTGCGGCTCGGATCTGATCTCTGGCCCGGGAACTCCATTTGCCACGGGGCGGCCAAAGGAAAAAATCAATCATCAATCAAAGTAACCAGCGAGACCTCGCAGGCTGTTGAGGGCAGTTAGGCTGATGACGCATTTTTCTTTCTTCCTTTCTTTCTTTCTTTCTTTTTGTTTTTTAGGGCCACCCCCGCGGCATATGGAGGTTCCCTGGCTAGGGGTCCAATCAGAGCTGTAGCCGCCGGCCTACACCATAGCCATGGCAACAGGATCTGACCGCATCTGCGACCTACACCACAGCTCACGGCAACGCCGGATCCTTAACCCACTGAGCGAGGCCAGGGATCAAACCCGCAACCTCATGGTTCCTAGTCGGATTCGTTTCCGCTGTGCCACGACGGGAACTTGTGATAACAGATTTTTCTAATACAGGCAACGGACTGTCATCAACAGGCTGAAAGAGAAGGGCCATCTGCCTCAACGCCCTCACCCACTAACCTTTGGCTGGGGGCGGGGTAAGAACTCCTGAAGGGTGTCTGTCTGTCTGTCTTAAAGAGCGGCAGCGGGCAGCGGGGAAGGGCTGATGAGCCAAGAAAGCAGAAACTCGCAGAGCGTCTGCACACGCATCAACCCAATAAAGTAAAAACCGTGGCAAAGCCAACTTGACACCGCAAACATCAGCCCATCGGCCCGGCTGGTCCTCCAGGCAGAGGGTTCTAAGAAAACGAACAAGCTGCAGGCTTGGGTTTGGCGGAGTGGTACCGAGAAGCAGGAGACGCTGTCAGGGGAGCCTCGGGCTGGGTGGGAGGCAGTGAGGGGCCCTGGCTGAGCGCTGCCCCCGCCCCCCGAGCCTAGAGCCCCAGTGGTCCAGGAGGACGCGCCCGGCCCCCCGCGGCTCTCACCCGCCTCCGAGTAGCCCGTGGCGGTGATGATGGGCACGGCCACCATGAGCAGGCCTGAGGCGCTCCACACGTATTTCATGAGGAACTGCTCCAGCATGACGTACCACAGGCGCTCCAGCAGAATGAGGTTGATCTGCGAAGCCAGGTCCTGGTAGGAGTGCTGCAGCAGGGCCAGCTCCACCTGTGTGGAGAGGGCGACAGAGACACCCACAGGCCTGCCGGTCAGCACCAGGGGGGCGAGAGCGAGAGGCCCCAAGCGCTGCCCACGCATGCCACTAGATGGCCACGACGACGACGACGACGAGAGCTGGCGGCTGGGACTGCGCTAGGTGTACAGGGCATAGGTCCCGACCTGCGGGGATGCAGGGACTGACGTCACAGCACTGGACAAGCTCCTGCTCGACACGGGCCGAGGGCAGCCACCCTGCCCATTTCTTTGGACAACAGCTGGTGGGGAGGGCCACCCTGAGCTAAGCAAAGGGCAGCGCAGGAAAGCAGGCAGTGCTTGGTTTTGAAGCACTTGGTTCAGTGATCTCTACCCGCTGAGGCCCCGCCTCCTCCCACTTTCTCACAGTTCCTCTGGGTGAGAAACTTGCCCCGCATTCTCCCACGGGAAGCTTTGGGGCCCACCACCCAAGCCAGCTAGAGTCCTTGGGAGAGGGCGCAGGGGGAGAGAAAGAGGCTCCCTGCAGTGGCAGCAACACCTAGGCAGCTAGTAGTCAGGCGTGGGAAGGCAGGTTTACCTGTTCTCAAGCCAATAACAGGCCGTGTGTGTGTGTGTGTGTGTGTGTGTGTGTGTGTGTATGTGTGTGTGTGTATGTGTATGTGTGTATGCATGTGTCTAGGTAACAGCAGAAGACCCGGCTGCCCTAGCCTGTTGATCTGAGCCTGTGCCAGTGTCCACAGGGACATTAGCCAGTAGGACTGCGGTGGGCCACAGTAGGGCCACCAGCCCACTCACGAAGGCCCATCACTCCACACTGCTTTCAGCGCTTGGGCAAAAGCCTAAACAGAAAGGCTGTGGATGTCTACCAGGCCCCTCCTGCCCTGGCCAGTGCCTCCTCCCTGTGAAACTGACCAGGAGGAGGTCCTTCAAAGAGCCAGGGATCTCTTTTCTGCCCCCTCCATCCAGGTCCGTGGCACAGCTCAGCACTGGCTCAAGCCGAACTCCTGTTCCTCAAGCGAGCACGCCTGCTCCGAGCACCCAGGCAGTCCAGGCTCGTGCTGGGAGCTGGCAGGCGTGCCGGCCGGGGCTGACAATGTAGCTGCGGGGAATATGCCAAGTGCCTCATCCAAGGCCACGGCTGCCTGCCAAGGCCCTGCGGCCCAGAGGACGAGAGAGGAGGAGAGGGGGCTGCGGCTGCAGACCAGGCGCATCTTCTCCTAATCTGGAGCCCAGCCCTCGCGCGGGATGCCCCCATCTGCTCAGGGATAAGCCTCTTTTAAAAATCAGGACCAAACCCTCCTCTCTGCCTGATGTCACGCACAGCCACCCAGATTAGGTCTGGGGGCGGGGGTACCTGACCCAAGGAGGACACACAGACCTTCAGGACCTGGATGCCATTGTGCCCCTCCCCCAAGAAGCATTTTGGAACCGAAACCAGAGTCTCAGAGAGCCTAGCCGGAGGCAGCTGCAACCCCAGGCACGAGGGACGGGAGGGGTGGAGGCGAGATAAAGGGAGCATTGGCCTGGAATAACCTTTCCCAGGCCTGGGCTCCTGGCCCCCTGCAGGCGGGTCCTGGACCCGCCCAGCCGGCCGCAGCCCCAGCCCACCGGACAGCTGCAGGGGGCTGGGACCTGTGTGGAAGGGCGGCCACATGGGCCGGGCGGGGGGGGGGGGGGGGGGGGGGGGGGGGGGGGGGGGGGGCAGGGTGGCTGCCGGCAAGCAGGAAGTGCGTCCTACCGCGGTGGCCGCCTGGGCCCGGCATCATCCCTGGCCCGGGCTCTGGGGAGGCAGCCAAACCCACAGCCAGGCCAGCCCTCGGGCTCAGGAGGGGGAAGCCTTGACCTGGGGCGCCGGGCTCCGCCGCTGCTGCGGCCACCACGCTGGGCTCTGCTCGTTAACCTCCGCTTGGGCTGAGTCATGCCCATAACGCCTGCCTGCCCGGCCAGCTTGGCCGGCCGCCGGCCTTCAAAGGGCCCAGGGGCCCAGAAGGGGCCAGGCAGCGGGCCGCCTCCTACCATCCCTGCTCCCAGATGGCAGGAACCTCCTCTCAAACGGCCAGGGTCCACAGTCCCAGGACGAGTGAGAAGAAGAGGAAGCAGAGGTGGCCCGGGTCAGTCCCCACCCTGCCTTCCTGCTTCTCCAGGACTGTGCCGATCCGGGCTGCCCAAGGCCCTGTCCGACCGCAGCCTCCTCTCCCTTGGCCCCCCCACACCTCTGGCCGCAGGCCTGCCCGCCTCTGAGCCCCCAGCCGCACGCTTCCCAGCGCCGCAACCTGCCCCACCTCGTGGCCCCCATAGAAGGCGATCTCCTCCGAGTTAGCCACCACTCGCGAGTGCATGTAGCGCAGCTCCCCCTTCCGCCGCGCCTCCTCTGCCACCAGCTCCCCAAATTTGGGTGAGAAGGCTCGTAGCACGTTGGCTGTGAGGAACACCACGAGGCCAGCAATGGCCGAGGGCCAGGCTGTGCCGGCCCCGCGGGAGCGGGCCGCTCGAAGCAGGGTGTAGGCGGTCACGGCCACGTCCAGGAGTGGCTTGGTCAGGTTGGAGTAGAGGTGGGCCACGGAGGCAGCAAAGGCCACCACGTCCTCCGTCAGGGACTGGTCCGGGTTGCGAAGCCGCCCGTCCATGTTGCTGACGCGGTAGTAGGTCTGTTGGGAGAAGTAGAGGCCGTAGGCGTGGGCCACCAGACGGCTGCGGAACGCCAGGGCCAGCTGGCCCTCCAGGTAGCGGATGGCACTGTTGACGAAGGTGGCAGGGAGTGCAATCAAGAGCCACTGCAGGAGCTGCCAGCCGAAGGCCCGGGGGTCCTTGCGCACGATGCAGCGGGCCAGCCGGCCGTCCAGGCGGGCCACATACACCGACAAGAAAGTCCGGCTCACCAAGGTGGCTGAGTGCAGCGCCAGCAGCCCCGTCTCCCGGCACAGGATCCTGGGGAAGAGCAGGCGCAGGAGCCACAAGAGTCTCTGCAGGAACACCCGATTGACCCCGGCCTTGGCCGCTGTGGCCCCAGAGACCTCCTGCGCCGACTCCCGGACCGGTCCCTGGGGGCCCCTGGCCGGAGCCAGACACTGCCGCACCAGGGGGTAGATTTTGTGGGCTCCGTAGGCCGTGAGGGCCAGGACCACAGCTGTGCGCTTCAGCGTGGTCACCCTCGAGGGCCGGGGAGTAGAAAGCACCGTCATGTCACCTGGACTGGGGCAGGGGCTGGTGCCTCAGGCAGCAGAGGAGGCAGGTAGCTGGAAGGGTGGTGGCTCTGACCCCGGGCTCGTGGTCTAGGCAACTGGAAAGCTTGCAGTGGTCCCTGAGACTGTCGCTTTAGGCCACCCGGGTGGTGCTGGGGCCCCTGGTGCAGTGGGCTCAGGGCCCTCCAGGGTCGCGGCCTCTTCAGACAGCCGAGGTGGAGGAATTTGGCAGTCGCCTAGCCCCTGGGGTCAGAGCCTCCAGGTCTCGGGCAGAAAGGGCGTCTCTTCCTCTACTCCACCTCCTCCTCCTCCTCCCCCGGTGGCGCCCCTCCCCGGGGCACCGGGCGCGTCCGTCCGCTCCACAGCCTGGCTGAAGCTACTGCGACTTCTCCACCCGTCCAGAATCCCCACCTACCCACCCACCCCTCCCCAGGGCCGAGCCGGGGGAAGGGGAGGAGGCCGAGGAGGGGCGGGAGGCGGAGCCCTGGCGCGGGGCGCCCCACCCCGTTCTCGCCCCACGGCTGGGCCCCGCCCCCGCCCCCGCCCCGGACCACAGAGACGTGGGAGGACCGCGCGGGCTAGAGAAGCGACACCGCGCCTTCCCGCCCAGGCCCCGCCCTGTTTCCCCGCGCGCCCGAGGCGCCGCTTCTTCCCCGGTCCTGGGCGTCGGAGCCTAGGCTCGGGGGCGGGGCGGAAAGCGGCCGTGGGCGGGGCCACAGGCACCTCCCGGCGCTTGGGGGCGGGGCGGGACCCGTAGGGCGCTTCCGGTTCCGGCCGCTGGGGAAGGGGCGGGGCCGGCGTGGTGGTGGGAGAGTTTGGGGGCGACGAGGCGTGCGCCGTGGCTGTGGAGAACTCGGTGAGGCGGCTGGCGCGCCGGGGCGGGTTCCGGGGCCGCCGTGGTACCCGTCTCCCCCGCGAGGGCGAGCGGCGGCGGGCGTCGCGGCGAGGCCCCGGCTGCGGGGCCGAGGGCTGAGCCAGGAGTGCGGGGGCAGGGCCGGGCGGAGGGAAGTCGGGGCTGCGGCGGGTGGAGCCGGGGGCGGGGGGCAACGGCCCAGTGGGTCGGCGGAGTCGCGGGGGTGGGGCTCGGGAGGGCGTGCCGGCTCGGAGCCTCGGCGGGCCTTCTCCGGAGCCCGGGGCGGCGGGGGGGCCGGGGCTGCCGGGAGAGGCGCCTCCGGCTTCTGAGGCGACAGTTTTTCGAGAACTTTCTCTGGCGGGGGCCGAGAGCGGCCTTCGCCTTCTGGCCCGACCCGCGTCCTCTAGGAGTCGCTCTTGCGGCCTTTCTGAGGCGCCCGGAGACCTTCCGCCCGTCGGAGGCCGACGCGGTGGTCTCTCCCGCCCCGGAAGGCGCTGCGGCGAGGGCTGCGCGCGGAGGGGCCCCCTGGGCTCCGGGGGCGGGCGGGGGCGCCTCGCCGCCCGTCTGCTCGGCTCTCTCGTGCAGGCGCCTCCCCGGATGGAGCTCCTGGACGTAAGGAGCTCCTGGACGCCACCGTGAAGGGGAAAGGAATCGTCCAGAAGGGTGGCCTGGCTGCGTCAGCGCGCAGGCTGCCGGCCCCTGAAGCCGCCCGGGCTGCGCGTCCCGCGGCCGCCACGGGGCTTTAGAGGCCCTGGGGTGCTCGGAGGCGGGGTCCGGGGTGCAGCCCGCCCCGCTCGCTCTCACGGCGCCGCCTGTTGGCTCTGTGCTCTCTCCCAGGACGCCAGCGCACCTCGCCCGTGGGACGGCTTCGAGCACCAGGATGAGTCTGCAGTGGACTGCGGTTGCCACCTTCCTCTATGCGGAGGTCTTCGCCGTGCTGCTGCTCTGCATTCCCTTCATTTCTCCCAAAAGGTACGGCCTGTTCCCGGCAAGCGAGTGGGAGGGGGCGAGTGGGGCAGACCCTAGAACTGAGCCAGGCGGGAACAGGTAGAACCTGTCTGGGGTGAGGGTGGCAAGGGTTGTGTTCCTTGTCGCCAACATTCCCCACAGACCTGCGCTCTCACATCCTGCCCAGTTCCTTTTCTCTGCACCCTGCCTTCTTTCTGGCCTTCAGAATGTTCCAGAGGGGAGAAGACCTACTTAGGGTTCTCGGTATGATACCCTCTTGCCTCCCCTTGGTTCCCCGGGGTTAAAGGCATGGCATCTTGGGACCTGCAAGACTTGCGCAGCCTGGGTCACATTGCTGTTGATTTGGTGACTTATGGCCTCCTAACTGGTCTCACTGGCGTTGCATAGTGGTCTCCTGAGCATTACTCAGCCTGTGGAGGCCGAAGCCATGTTTGGTAGGCTTCAGTGAACGTAGGACCTGGGAGATGTTGATCGAAGATTAATTTGAATTGTGTATGCTATGGAAACACATTTGGGTTTAAGTTGGAACGTTACAAGTACGGCTGAGTTTTCAGGTCTTTTTTTAAAAGCTGTTTTTTTAATGAAAAAACACCCCTGATGTGATAGAAGGCAAATGGCAGTGCTTAAAGAGTATTCTTGATAAAAGCTGAATCTGAATCACCTTTTAAAGTTCACAGGAAATGTGGAGGCCGAGGCCCCCTTGAAGTTGCAACCTGGGAAGCTCTGTAGGATAGACAACCTGGTTTCTGCAGCAGTGAATTGGGAAAGAACAAAAGAGGGCAAGAGAAGGGGGAGCTTACGGACTAGAGAGATTTAGGGTATTTATCAACTAAACGCAGAAGCAGAACCTTGTCGGGATTCAAACAAACCGGCTGTTATAGGTCATCATAACAGTTGGACTTCAGAGTTCTGACTCCGCTAATGAGAGAGTCTTGCTGGTTTTCTCGAGGTTGGGTGATGGTGTTACGATTAGGTTAACAATTTCTAAAGGCTCTTCTCTGATAGAGCCGGGGCCTGAAGTCTTTCGGAGGGAAGCGCAGGGAGGTGTGGGGTATGCTTCGCAGTGTCCAGGCAGGTGGGAGTCCAGCTGAATCAAGATTCGTCACGTGGGAAAGCAATTTAAAGAAATAACGTGTATGTGCCGAGCATTTTGATACTACAAAGGGGGAAAGTTAAGTTTTTTTCCCCAGAGCCTGCAGTGTTTAAGAGTGGATTTCGTGCAGTTTCTGTACATGGACGTGCATTTTTTTTGTCTTTTTTAATGCTCTTGAGTGTAAAACTGGATTTTGCTTCTCGGGGCCCCGGCTCCCAAGTGTGTGTTCTCTCTCTTCAGGCCTTACTGCCCTTTTTGTCTTCTTCACAGATGGCAGAAGATTTTCAAGTCCCGCCTTGTGGAGTTGGTAGTGAGCTATGGCAACACCTTCTTTGTGGTTCTCATTGTCATCCTCGTGCTGCTGGTCATTGGTGAGTGAGCTGTGGCCCAGGGCAGCTGCCTGACCTAGACCCTTTGCTGGGGCCTCTGTTGCAAAGCCCGTGCCGTGTTTCATGGGTCGTGTCCAGCTTTGGCTTCTCAGACAGCCCACTTAAGTGCCCTTGTCTTTCTGTTTGGGGAAGAGGCTCCCTTCGTCCACGAAGACACTGCTGGAGGGGCCTTCACTTGGACCAGCAGCCTTTGTGCACCCTGCAATGCCCATCTCATGGCTTGGGCAGGTCCTGGGTCCTTCCAGAGCTGAAACCAAGAGAGGTTAACTGGCCTGTGCTGACCTCGGTCTGAGCAGCACTGCACTGCAGGCACTGGGCAGCATCTGTCTCTCCCTCAGTGCCCGCCGCAGGCCTTGGATAGGGGACTGAGCGACTAAGCGGACAGGGAGCCTAGCTGGGAAGGAAGCTGCTGTGCCCTGTGTAGAGGAAACCAAGAGATCTATAGCAAATCTAGGGGGCAAACCCCAGACATCTCTGGATTTGGGTCAGACTTGAGGTTTTTCCAAGTCTTTCTAGCTCTGAAGTTCTGTAACTTCTGCATTGTACGCGTGCGGGGCTTGAAAGATAAATGGGGCTGGACCTGGGGCCAGGCGGGGGTGTGATTGTGTAGAGACCACGGGAGTCGATACAGTTGTCATCTGGCTGTTCAGCGTGTGTTTTGCGGTGGTAAGTGATCGGTATGTCCCCCTCCTTGGACTCCAAAGTATTGGCTCAGCTCTGCCACAGAGAGCGGTCCTTTCTCCAGGGTGCAATGCCTGCCTACCGTCTCTCCTGGAGAGGGGGTGCGGCAAGCAAGGTGGCAAGGGCTGGCGGCCGGGGGGCCATGGTTCAGGGGAGCGTGACGGCCCCGCCTACCAGCGGCAGCATTAGATGTTGCTCGTGGCTCTTGTCTCTGGGCCCGATGGGATGTGTTTAGGCGGGACTGCCTCTGAGCACAGGAGGTGCGGCCTGTCCATTCTGAGCCATGGAGGGGGGTGCCAGCTGCCCACGTACCTCGCTGTTCTTGAAATACTTGGCAGAGCCCAAGAGGCAGCTCTTTCCCATCAGGGTTCTCTCCCTGAACGGCCTCCGAGTCCAGAGAAGGCAAGGAATATGCGTGCCTCCCCTGTGCACGGACAGCCGGGCTGCCCTGTTTCAGAACTTGAACGTGCGCTTTGGCGTTTGGGTGTGATTTGGGGGCTAGAGTTGGGGTGGGGAGGGACCGTGCTGGGGGTGTTCACTTGGGGCCCTGCTGCTTCAGCCAGCCGGACTCTGAGTTCTACTGTGGCAGAGTGGGTGGGGGAGGCTCTTTGTAGAACCCAGGAGTCGGCAAAGGCGCCATTCTTGTTTTTTGGGGGGTTGGAGAATGGCTCGGAAGTTCCGGAGAGCTCTTCTGCTGGGATGGAGGGCCGCGTCCCATCCTGAGTGAAATGTAATCTGGAGAGGTCTGCCGAGGCTTCTGCTTATACGTTGTGTTAGCTGGTGGCAGATATTAGTGCTCTACCCGGCTACAAGCCACAGCCCTGGCTGGCCCCTAGCCTTACTGGGAGGGGCTGAGGGCGCATCTCACTGGGGGAATGGGCTTGATAAGGGTCAACTGCCCTGGGCCGAAAGCCTGAGATAGGGCAGCACACTGCGGTGTGACCTGATCCAACATCCCCATCCCCAGGCTGGCCAAGATGGTCCTTAAGGTGCTGGGGTTTTTGAATGTAGAAGACGTTTTTTTTTAAGGGCTGCTCTTGCGGCGTATGGAAGTTCCCAGGCGAGGGGTCGAATCAGAGTTGCAGCTGCTGGCCTACACCACAGCAATGCCAGATCTGAGCCACATCTGTGACCTACACTGCAGCTTGTGGCAGTGCTGAGTCCTTGTGGGTTCTAGTCAGGTTGTTAACCTGCTGAGCCGCGATGGAAACTCCAACACGTCTTTAAAAATCAACAAATCTAGGAGTTCCCTTCGTGGCTCAGTGGTTAACGAATCCGACTAAGAACCATGAGGTTGCGGGTTCGATCCCTGGCCTTGCTCAGTGGGTTAAGGATCCGCCGTTGCC
Organism: Catagonus wagneri; assembly: GCA_004024745.2. NCBI lineage: Eukaryota > Metazoa > Chordata > Mammalia > Artiodactyla > Tayassuidae > Catagonus > Catagonus wagneri. The sequence goes on from PVHT020000083.1 coordinate 375,109, forward strand.
GTGAGCTGTGGTGAAGGTTGCAGATGCGGCTCGGATCCCGCATTTCTGTGACTGTGGTGTAGGCCGGCGGCTACAGTTCCTGTTAGACCTCTAGCCTGGGAACCTCCATATGCCGCGGGTGCGGCTCTACATAAAGGCAAAAAGACAAAAAAAAAAAAACCCAACAAATCTAACCTAGAAAGTTGAAGTCCTTCATAGTCTCCTATCTCACAGGTAACTGTCGTTAGAAGCGTGTGGTGGAGTTCCCACTGTGGTGCAGTGGGTTCATGATCCAGCTTGTCTCCGTGGAGGTGCCGGTTCGTTCAGTCCCTGGCCCAGGAACTTCCATATGCATCAGGGGTGGCCAAAAGGGAGAAGAAGTTCGTGGTATCTTTCCACAGGCATTTTCTATGCTGCTGTCTTTATCAGAATAGTAAATAACTGTTTAGGTTTGGATTCAGATCACAGTACCCGCTGTTTTGGATTGTGCTTTTTCCGCTTAGTGTATCGAGACATTTTTAAACTGCAATCTCTTTTTAAAGATTTTGTGGTATTTTGTCATATGGTTACATTGGAACTTAATTTCTTCTTTGTAGGCATTGTATCTTTACACGTGTACGCAAATCCTTCTGTACGGAAAATTTATAGAGGTGGAATTGATGAACCGAAAGGTTTGAACATTTAAAATTTTATGTCTTAGTTTGGGCCGTTATAACAAAAATAACATTGGAGTTCCTGTCGTGGCTCAGTGGTTAACGAATCCCACTAGGAACCATGAGGTCGCGGGTTCGATCCCTGGCCTTGCTCAGTGCATTAAGGATCCAGCGTTGCCGTGAGCTGTGGTATAGGTCGCAGACGCGGCTCGAATCTGGCATTGCTGTGGCTGTGGTGTAGACCAGCAGCTGTAGCTCTGTCTCGACCCCTAGCCTGGGAACCTCCATATGCCGAGGGTGTGGCCCCAAAAAGCAAAAAAGAAAAAAGAAAAATCATAGACTGGGGGTCTTAAAAAACAGACATTTGGGAAGTTCCCGTCATAGCTCAGAGGAAACGAATCTGACTAGCATCTGTGAGGACTCAGGTTCCATCTCTGGCCTCGCTCAGTGGGTTAAGGATCTGGCGTTGCCTTGAGCTGTGGTGTAGGTCGCAGAAGCGGCTCAGATCTGGCGTAGCTGTGCCTGTGGTGTAGGCCGGTGGCTATAGCTTCGATGCGACCCTTAGCCTGGGAACGAACCTCCATATATACTGGTGTGTCATCTATCCCTGCTAACAGTGTTGGGAGAGCGCTTACTTACTTCGTGATACAGTGTAACACAAACCAGTGTGGGGAGGCAGAGGTTTTTTTTTTTTTTTTGTCTTTTTGCCTTATCTAGGGCCGCACCCGCGGCATATGGAGGTTCCCAGGCTAGGGGTCTAATAGGAGCTGTAGCCACCGGCCTACACCACAGCCACAGCAATGCGGGATCCGAGCTGCGTCTGCAACCTTCACCACGGCTCACGGCAACGCCGGATCCTTAACCCACTGAGCAAGGCCAGGGATCGAACCCGCGACCTCATGGTTCTTAGTCGGATTCGTTAACCACTGAGCCACGAAGGGAACTCCGAGGCAGAGTTTTTTATAATGGAAGATGAGCTTAAAAAATCAACAGTCTCAAACCAGAAATTGGGACCCAGGTAACACTTTCCCCTCTCCCGCGGGAGTTCGTTTAAGAGCCCTCTTTAGGTAGATCTTCACATACTGACTTAAAAAGGTGTCTTAGGTGTTTGCTTAGGCAACACGCATCCTAAAATTAGAACAAGATAGAGGTGATTAGTATGCCCCCTGGGCAGTGATGACGTGTGCCTTCATGGGGCCTTTTTAGATTTTTGTAGGGTGTACAGGAGTAGAAACAACGTATACATGAAACGTGTAATGTTATAAATCAGTGTATCTCACTTTAAAAGAAGATATGTCAGGGGATTCCTATCATGACTCAGCAGTTAACGAATCTGACTAGGAACCATGAGGTTGTCGGTTCGATCCCTGTCCTCGCTCAGTGGGTTAAGGATCTAGCATTGCCATGAACTGTGGTGTAGGTCGCAGATGTGGTTTGGATCCTGTGTTGCTGTGGCCATGGCGTAGGCCGGCATCTGCAGCTCCCATTGGACCCCTAGCCTGGGAACCCCTGTATGCCACAGTTGCAGCCCTAAAAAGACAAAAAAAAAATATTTCAGGGTCGGGGGAAGGCAGTAGGTATGGAATGGTTTCATTTCGCGCCGTGTGTGTGTGTGTGTGTGTGTGTGTGTGTGTGTGTCTTTTTGCCTTATCTAGGGCTGCACCCGCAGCATATGGAGGTTCCCAGGCTAGGGGTCTAACAGGAGCTGTAGCTGCCGGCCTACACCACAGCCACAGCAATGCAGGATCCGAGCCGTGTCTGTGACCTATACCACAGCTCACGTCAACGCCGGATCCTTAACCCAGTGAGCAAGGCCAGGGATCGAACCCGCGACCTCATTGTTCCTAGTTGGATTTGTTAACCACTGAGCCACGATGGGAACTCCTTTTTTTTTTTTTTTTTTTTTTTTTTTGTCTTTTTAGGGCCGCACCCGCGGCATATGAAGGTTCCCAGGCTAGGGGTCTATTTGGAGCTATAGCCGCTGGCCTACGCCACAGCCACAGCAACGCCAGATCCTCAACCCACTGAGTGAGGCCACAGATTGAACCCGCAACCTCATGGTTCCTAGTCGGATTCGTTTCCTCTGCACCACAGTGGGAACTCCCGGGATGGGTTCATTTTTATTCTACAGAGTCATAGGTTCAAATATATGGGTAAGCCGGAGTGCTCTGTGGCCAGCTGGAGCAGAGGCTGTTTGCCATTCAGCAGGTGGTTATGTGCTCCCTGTGTGTCTGGAACTATGTTAGGCCCTGGAGATATGATAGAAAAGATTTTTGCTCTCTTGGCGTTTGTGGTCTAATTTGGGGAAGATGGACAGTAAACCTGTAATTGGGATAATTTCAGAAGTGTGTATTATTCCAAAAAAATAACGTTGAGTGATGGGACTGAAAAGCTGACCACGTTGCATGCCCTGCTGGAGATGATTACGTTATTCTTTTTCTGTCTTTCTGGTATGTTTGAACCTTTGGTGAGCGTGAATTTCTTTTGTAATCAGAATAAAAGCTTAAATAATAAAATCTGTTAGCTTAGAAATGAAAACCTTTGCGTCTCTGGCAGGTGTCCTCCACAGCTTGGCGTCCTAGCCCTGCATCCTAGGCAGCTCGGGTCTCTATAGCAGGCATTTCCATAAACAGGGCTGCCCCGGCTTATCAGTGGGGCGGCTGACGCCTGGCCCAGTTTGAGATAAACAGGAACTGGAGCCCCATGGGAAGGGGAGCTGCCTCCATTGCCAGCAACGTCTCGGGTTCGGTTAGCACCTTGACACGGAGAGCAAGCTCAGGCCTGGGTAGAAGGGACCCAGGAGGTGATGTGAGAGAAGCTGGAGGAGAGGGCAGGTCCCAGGGCAGAGCTTTTGACAAGGTGTCCCTCGAGGTGTGAGTAGCAGGGGGGTGGCAGGGGAGACAGACTCGAGGGAAGCAAGACTCCCCTGCCTCACGCCGCCTGGCTTGCCTGGACAGCCGGTCTAACCTGAGTGGGAGCTAAATGCCCGTGTGTCTTCTCTGCTCCGCCACAGATGCTGTCCGTGAGATTTGGAAGTATGACGACGTGACAGAGAAGGTGAACCTCCAGAACAATCCTGGGGCTGTGGAACACTTCCACATGAAGCTTTTCCGTGCCCAGAGGAATCTCTACATCGCTGGCTTTTCTTTGCTGCTGTCGTTGTGAGTGGGGAGGGACGGGGAGTGTGAAGGGACCTGTGGGCTGGCCTGTGACTTTCCCTCTTCAGTCTCTGGTCTTGAACTGGAGACCCTGTCGATGTTAGGGGAAACCAGTCTCCCCAGAGGCCTCTGATTTTTCTCCTGACCTCCAGAAGCAACATGGAGGCTGGGAGGGGGCTGGTTGGAAGGTCAGGAGACCAAGTTCTGGCTCTGCTGTAACTTGCAACACACTGTTTTGGGGAAAACATATTATGACCAGCTTGCTCTCTGAACAAAGAGTGGGCAGAAATGACACGAAGGGGCTGAGTCGAACCCCGTCCCCCAGGCCTTCCTGTTTGTCACAGGAGCTTGTGACCTTTTGGAGCCAGGGGGCTGGTTTGCCTCCTGCTCATGGGGATTCTGATGGGGTCAAGGGAGGCTGGCTGTTCTCAAGCTCCTAACTTGCAGGGAATAAGAAGACACTGCGCTCAGGCCAAGGGCTTCTGGGGATCTTGGGAAGAGCTTGCCGTGAGGTTAGTCAGAAGTAGGGTAAGTGGGAGTTCCCTGGTGGTCAAGTGGTTAGGATTTAAAAGAAGAAGTCGGAGGATGGGTGTGGATTCTTGGGCTGGGCTGTCTTACCTCCAGTCACATGGACATCCTTCATTAGGCATTAGGATGACTGGGTTTCACTTTCAGAAAAAAAGTCAGCTGCTCAGGTGAACCTGGTCTCTCTGGGTCAGAGTTGGAAGGTGGTGGGGGGTGGGAGCTGGAAAGGGCTTTTCAAGGGGACACATTTAATCACAGGAGTGATCTGCATGCTTGTCGTCTTCCAGCTTCTGAGAGGAACCAAGAGGGCTGGGAGAAGTTGGACACACACACAGAATTTTAGGGTTTCAGGAAGCTCTGAAAAAGAAGTACGATCTTGTGGTCTGAGGCTGAAAGGGAAGCAGACCCAGAGGATTGCATCTCACGAGCAAAATCCCGAGTGCAACTGCAAGTGACTCAAGGGGTAGAGAGAGAACTGGCTGCGTCTGAGGAGGCCGCAGAGGCTCTTGGGGCGGGAGGGACTCCCAGACCAGCTTAGGTTTCATCTGAAAGACAGAAGGGGTGGAAGGAGAACTAGGGGCGGCAGCAGCAGAGCACAGGAGCTTTGAGAAGAAGGTCGGGAAGGCGAGCTCTGGGTCGGGGAGCGTGATAGAGCCTGCGGAGAAGACTGGCCCCATGCTGCTTCTGTGTGAAGGAAGGAGAGGGCGGGCCTCCGGAGGGCCAAGGGTGAAGGAAACACTGGATGAGAGAGCTGAAATCCTGGGGAGGGGGGCGGGGGGCACCCAGCTTCTCTGTTTCTACTTGGACTGATGAAATCACGTCCAGAGGTTCTTGAGATCATTTGCAGATGGAATTGTAATTCCTTGAAGAATTGCAGGCTAGGAGAGATTCTGGAAGACTGCAGACAGGCAAGCATCCCAGTTTCCAAAGGAAGAGGGAAGCAGGTGAGGAAATAAATACCCGGAATGGGAAGGTGTGGTCTTTGATTTCACACTGTGTTCTAGAAGGAATAGCTTGGAGTTGCCGTTGTGGCGCAGTGGTTAATGCACCCAATTAGGAACCATGAGGATGCAGGTTTGATCCCTGGCCTCACTCAGTGGGTTAAGGATCCAGCGTTGCCATGAGCTGTGGTGTAGGTTGCAGATGCGGCTCGGGTCCCGCGTTGCTGTGGTGTAGGCCAGCAGCTGTAGCTCCCATCTGACCCCTAGCCTGGGAATCTCCGTGTGCCTCTGCCGTGGTCCTAAAAAGACAAGATAAAATAAATAGCCTAGCTTGTATGCTCTCAGAGAAGAGAAGGATCGTTAGCAACTACTATGACTTCTTAGGGAGCAAGTTCTATCAGTCTCATGCCTGCCTTTTGTCCGTCTGGTGTGTATGGATTGTCAGTGAAGTGCCTGCCAGTCTTCAATCAGAACTTACCACATTCTGAAGTGTGGGCAGGGTGTTGGCGTGATGGTGTTGGCTGGGGTTCTAACACCGTGAGCGGCTACTGCAGGGATCAGCCCCATCTAAACAGAGGTCTCGGCCGCCCGCGCTCCGCCCCTGGTCTGCTCAGCGTTTCTCTGGTGGGGACGTTCGTCTTGGTGAGCAGGAGCAGGGAGAAATGGAAGCTGGGAGGAATTGAACAGCAGGTAGAGTAGCTTCTGTTCAAGATCCGTGGCCGTCTTGATGGTTCGCTGGTGGGGCTGACTGGGATGACACCTGAGTTTTTAACAGGGATGCATTTGCAAACAAGCGTGGAGGTTCATAAAAGGCCATGGAGACAGGGCCGGATAGGAACTCGCAGACTTGGGCTTGTGCCTTATTGCAGCTCAGTGGGAGTTGGTGGCAGAGCTGTTGCCAAAGCTCATGAGCTGTTAGTGCCCTCCAGTGAAGGCCGGAGGCCCCATCCCTGCCGGGCGGCCAGCGCTGCCTGGAGGGTTGCATTTGGGGCCCCACCTTTGGAGAGATGCTGGAAGGCGTGAGATTGCAAATTCAGAAGCAGTCGCAGTGGTGGTAGATGGAGTGGTGTGGTCTCGAAGTCTTACTCTCTTGAATGCTCTGCTTTTGTGATTTCTTCCAGAAGGACACCTCCGGGGCAGGTCTTATTGACTGGGCCAAGAGACAGTGGGTAGCCAGGCATACCAGACAGTGAGTGTGCTCAGCTCAGTCCTCCATGTGGCACCATGGAGCTACGTGTTCCAGCCTCATTCCTGCAGCTGATTTTAAAGACTGATTTAGAGCATACGTCAGCATTTAGTTCTGCGCGTGTTTGGCGAATGCGGAGTCGGGTAATGCATACATCTGGCACCTCTCCATCTTAGCTGAAAGAGGCCTTGGTGTGCCTGCCACACTCTTCCATGTCCCTGTTCAGTAGCTGATCCAAAAAAGTCTTGTGTGACCTCTTAGAAAACAGTGACCCCAAGGATCAGTTGTGGATTCACCAGTTGTGCACATATGATGTTTGTTTCTAGAATTTTCCAAGATTATATACTCCTTCATAGCCCAGGAGTCCGATCCTGTATGGTGACTGTGGTCCTTGAGGAACTTCTCTCTTTGCATGACATTGGCCATAGAACTGTTCTTGTCCATACCTGGTAGGACACACTATCAGCTTTGTAGTGCTGACTGTGAGTTATACCTGCTCACTGTAAAAATAAACAAAGCCCCCGCCCCAACCTCAAATAATAGAGAAATGTCTGGTGAGAGAGTGAGTGCCCTGGATTTTCACCCTCTGAGATATGTATACATAGGAATGGGAGTGTTTCTGAACTTTTAAAAATCTTATATATAGCTTTTCTCTTAGGAGTGCTGTGGAGGTTTTTTTGCTCTTGCCTTTTTTTTTTTGACTTGCCTTTTTTACCCAATTAGATATCTTGGCGGTTTTCCCAAATGACGTGCAGATCTCTCTTATTCTTAATGGCTGTGCAGTGATCTGTCACGTGAGCAGACCGTTGCATGTTTAATCCCCTGCTCACTCGTGTGTGAGCTAGTTTGACATTTTTACTGTTAGAAAACCGCTTTCCCACGTGGGGAGTTTCTGGTCTGTCCTGCACATGATGTTCCTTTCTCTCCCTTTTCTTTTTTGCTTTTTGGAGCTGCATCTGTGGCACATGGAGGTTCCCAGGCTAGGGGTCTAATCAGAGCTGTAGCCGCCGGCCTGCTCCACAGCCACGCCAGATCTGAGCCGTGTATGCGACCTACACCACAACCACGGCAGTGCCGGATCCTTAACCCACTGAGCGAGGCCAGAGATCAAACCTGTGTCCTCATGGATACTAGTCGGGTTTGTTACCGCTGAGCCATGACAGGAACTCCTCCCTTTTATTTTTTTAATCATTGGAAGTGGATTGGTAATGTCCTGGTCCCCTGGCAGCTTGCAGAAGTGCAGACCCTGAAATCTGTCCCTGGCTGGCCGGTGAGGCGGGTGTTTCATTGAGCTCCTGGTGACCCCATGCGCTTTAGTGCTGGGGTGGCACTGCTCTGGCACATCTCCCCCTGTGCACTGGCCTAGAGGCCAGCGGCGGGCAGTGGTGCTGGCTGTGTGGTGGGCTACGCCACTTGAGATGGAATTCAGCTAGGCCTGGACACGGTCAGATGCATTTATGTGTGTATGTATGTATGTATGTATGCGTGTGTGTGTGTATTTTTAACCGTTTTTAATAGTTGGTTTAGAGTGTGCTAGTTTCTGGTATACAACAGAGGGTTCAGTGCCTTTAAACCACTTGGAGTAAGTCCTCTTGCTCTCCTCACGTCCTCATGGACACTAGTCGGGCTTGTTACCGCTGAGCCATGGCAGGTGTGGCTCGAGCTGCGTGGGTTCTAGGTGGCTAGCCTGAGCTCATGCCTAGTTGCGATCGCCTGATCAAATGCCAGCTCGTTTGCGTTGCTGTGAACTGTTAGTGCCAGATCGTTGGTTCATAGCCCACCTTTGACTGACTGTAGACTGGCTCGTGGGCTGTTTTTTTCCCTGAGTGGTTATTACCTGGATTTCGTTAGGAAGGTGTCTGGATGAAGTACGCAGTCTGTATCACCCTTAGTAGTCTTAGCTTTTAATGATCTCTTAGTCCCTTTTGTACATCTGAAGATTATTAAGTCATCAGGTAGTGTGTAGCCGTTGGGGGAATTTGAGTCTTTAAATAAACACATGAGAAGATAAGTCGTCTACTGTAACCACTGTTGACACATACCTCTGTTAAGTATCTTTCTAGGCTTTTTCTGTGCCTAGTAGCAACTGCCACTTGTTACGCATTCAATGTCAGGCACGTGTTAATTCCTGCAGTAGTTCTTCGAAGAAGAAACCAAAGTTCAGAACCCAGTGCCTAGAACCAGTCATCAGCAGAGCTGAGAATTGACACTTAAAATGATGGGACCTCAGCTCCTAGATCCTTTCCCTACAGCATCCACACACTTCTTCAAAGTAGGGTTAAGGATCCAGCATTGTCACTGCTGTGGCTTAGGTCGTGCTGTGGAGTGGGTTTGCTCCCCGGCCCGGGAACTTCTGCATGCTGCAAGTGCGGTCAAAAAAGAAAAAAACTACAGGGGTTAAGGGACTGAGCCAGTACGCACCTGCCAGTGAGACTTGTGCAGAGAAGGAGGAGAGGGCTTTTCTGTGCTTATGATATCAAAAAAGTGAGGAGATGGGCTGGAGGCAGCGTGGAGGGTTTGAGTGCCAGGTTCAGAGCGTATCTGAGCCCCGTGCAGTAGAGTGCTGAGTGTTTGCCAGCAGCGCTGCGCCAGACTTGTGTCTTCCTACTTGGGCAACAGCGCCTGGGACGGAGTAGAGGGGCAGGGCCTGGAAGCAGGACCACACGTCAGAGGTCACTGGATTTGAGAGATGCTGGCGGCCTGAGCCAGGACCCAGCAGTAGGGGTGACAAAGGGGGATAGGTCTGAGGGGTGATGGGAGAAAGGGGAGGAACTGGTGGGGATGCCATGCCTCCGAGGCTGAGGTGGTGGCGGCTCTGCTGTGGGCGCCTGCAGAGTGGCAGCACCTAGAGGAGTGCTGGCGGGCCCGGGAACCAGGGTGGCGGGGGAACGTGCTGGCGGGACGGGGACTCCTGGAGGCGAGGTGGAGGCTCAGGACAGCAGACGCGGGGAGAGATAGCGTCCCGGCGGATGAGGGGACGCCAGAAGGAGCGGGAGAGAGAGGCTGGGGGCGGGGGCAGGCCCCGGCTTTTCTCCTGCCCTTTGCCCTGATGTGGGCACTTTGCTGCCTTTCCAGGTCCTCACTCTTCTCCCTGCGGGTAGAACAGCAGTCTCTACTCAGAAGCCTGAGGGCTCTCTGCCCCTTCTTCTTGTCCCATGTGGTCTGCTCCTCTGGGGAGGAGACTCCGCGCGACATCACACGGCCTGTCTGCCCATCTTTAGGTGGACGGCTCAGTAGTGCCGTGCTCCTGCGCGCTGTCACTGTCGTACACTCGGCCTCCGGGCCTCTTTCCCTTCAAAACTGAAACTCTGTCCCCATTCCACAGCCTTGGGATCTCACCCCCGAGCCTCTTCTCCTGGAAGGCGCTTCCTGCCACCAGCTGTGCTCCCCCGGTGTGTCCCCCTGCCCCAGCCAAGCGACCTTTCTAACTGCTCCTACCCCCCTGCTTCCAGAGTGCCTTCAGAGCACCTTTGGCACCAAGGCTCGGCCCCTCCCCCGGCCCTCCGCAGTCTCTGCTCTGGACTCCCCATGTTGTGCACCAGCCGCTCGGGTTCCCTCCCTTGAGTATCCCTGTGGTCTCTGCCCAGGACCCCCCACTCTTGCCTGCTGCTCCAGCCGAGACCTCCTCTTCCTGCTTCCTTGGGGCCTCCGTCCTGCCTGTGCGGGGTGCGGCCATGCTGTGCTGCCGGCTGGCCTCCCAGGGCCCCGGCAGCCTGTGAGGTGCCTGCCGTGTGAGCGCCTAGGCTCACCCCCTTTAGTCTGGTGGCCTCTGTGCCCAGGGCCGGGCGCATATAAAGGGCTGTCTTCACCTTGGGGACTGAGTGGAGTGTCCTGGGCAGACAGGGACGGCTTTAGGCCCATGTCCAGATTGAACTCACCAGACAGCTGTGCCAAGTGTTTTAGGCTGGAAGCCCGAGCTCTGACAGCAGGCGCGCCATCGCGTGGGGGGTGAAGACATGCGTCTAGGCCCCCAGAGAATGTGGATGCCACTGGTCCCAGTACCACGCTGCGGGCCTCTGGCTGTGACGGGGATGTGGTGCCAGTCACGTTGCATGCAGACTCGGCAGTGGCAGGCTCTGTCGTGTGTTACTGCTCATCCGTTGCTTTAGTGCCTGCTTGCTGCTTTGGGACCGCAGCTGGCCCATGACCCTGTGGAGCATTCGTGGGCGTGGCAGCATGGCAGCGTGGCAGCTCCTGCTCTGCCGAGTTGTGCATGTTGAGAGAGCCATGCTGTGGTTCCTCTGCCTTTGGTACAGGGTCATTGGTCAGGACCAAAGTTGTAGTCTCCACCCAGACCCAGGGAGGACTGCCTTCGTGCAGGAAGCCCTTCAGTCGTGATGACCTGAACTTGATTGATGGTTATGCTTTTTTTTAAGAACTGTTTTTCTTTTTTTATTCAGTTTTTAAACCACTAGTTTGCTGTCTGTGTCAGCAAGCCTTCTTTTTTGTTGCATTCGCCACTTTGCTGTGTATCTTAGATCGCCGCTGTACGTGACGTCACACGGTGTGTAGCTGGGCCAGTTGTAAACAGTTAGTACGAAGGTAGTAGGAAATCGGTTAGCTCTCGTTTGCTGCCTACCCCTCTGGGACTGGCTTGTGTCACCACAGTCCAGATGGAGCTGCGTGTGCTTTGCTGCTAAGTCCCTCTGCTTAGCAGCCAGTGACCTGAGGGCTGGCTTGTCTCCTGGAAGGCGATGGAGCCCTTTAACCACTGGCGGGGCGGAACCCTCTCTGGTGAGCCGGGCACTCTGCCTTCAGGTTGGCCCTGTTAGCAGCGTTAAGCCCTGGTCATGGGCATTTCTTCCCTCTGCCCAAGGGACTCTCGACAGCCCGTGGTGGCCCTGAGAGGCAGGCTGGCATGGTGAGCTTGGACTTGGGGATTGGCTGGCCTAGGATCCCGGGTCTGCTGCCGGCTCCCTGTGTGACCTTGGCTAAGTCATTCTCCGGAGCCTTTTCCCTTACCTGTTGAGTGGGGGCGAGGATGCCTCTCGCACGCGCTGCATGTGGGGGTCACGGTAGCTTGGGCTGTGTTCTCAAGCTTGGGTCTGGCGTGCGGGGAGTGCTTCGTGGCTGGCCGGTAGCCGTCAGAGTAGTGACAGAGTTTTGAGGCGGTGTCCCCCCTCGTGTGGAGGGCTGTGCCGGCCCCAGGCTGAGAGCCTTCAGGGGACTTAACCTTCCAGGCGGGGTGCGGGAGGGGCGGCCGAGCAGAGCGGTCAGGGGGAGGGCCGCCCCAGGGAGAGGCCAAGTAGGAGCGGGAGCCGGGCAAGCTGAGGCCTCCTCGGGGCCTGGCCGTCCAGTTGGATGATGCTGCGGGGGTCTTGGCCCTGCCTGTGCCCTGGAATCCCCCAGGGTGGGCTGCTCACTTTGTCGATGAAGAAAACACAAACTCCCATAGAGACAGAGCAGGAGAGCAACCCTGCGTGGCTGTCACTCAGCGTCAGTAGGGAGCGTCTCCCTGGCCAGTCCTGTTGTATCCTCCCTTTCCTCTTATTCTCTGTGTTATTTTGAAGCCAAGCCTAAATATGTTTATAGGTTGAATCATACATTGGATTATCTCCTTGAAAAGAGACTTTGTTAAAAAATCATAAGCCCACAAACACCTTACTTGCAAGAACCTAACAGTAACTCCTTAGTGACAAACTCAGTAGTGATTGTTCACATTTCCCAGGTTATTTTGCGGGTATTGTTTTAATTTTCTTTTTTTATTTATTTTTATTTTTTTTGGCCGTGCCTGTGGCATGTGGAAGTTCCCAGGCCAAGGATCAAACCTGAGCCACTGCAGTGACCCAGGCTGCTGCAGTGACAACACTGGATCCTTAACTGGCTGTACCACCATGGAACTCCCTTGCCCCACCCCCACCCCCTGTTTAAGATAACAGAGGGGTTTTTACAATCTGATGCTTGGGGCAAATCCCAAGGTGAAGTAATTTAGGTAGAGGACCACTGCCCTTGGAAGGCCAGGTAGAGGGATTTTTGGCTTTCATTTCCACTTGGTCCATCTGTCAGCTGCCATCATTTTCTTGTTTTGTCTTGTTTGTCTTTTTAGGGCCGCACCCGCGGCATATGGAAGTTCCTGTGCCTAGGGGTCGAATCAGAGCTATAGCCGCCAGCCACAGCCACAGCAACACGGGATCTGGACCCGAACCGTGTCTGCCACCTCCACCACAGCTCACAGCAACGCCGGATCCCCAACCCAATGAGCCAGGCCAGGGATCGAACCCACGTCCTCATGGATACTAGCCAGGTTCATTAACCACTGAGTACAACAGGAACTCGCTCAGCTGCCATCATTTTCTTTCTCTTTTTTTTTTTTGTCTTTTTGCCTTTATCTGGAGCCGCTCCCGCGGCATATGGAGGTTCCCAGGCTAGGGGTCTAACAGGAGCTGTAGCTGCCGGCCTTCGCCACAGTCATAGCAACGTGGTATCTGAGCCGCGTCTGCAACCTACACCGCAGCTCACAGCAACGCCAGATCCTTAACCCACTGAGCAAGGCCAGGGATCGAACCCGCAACCTCATGGTTCTTAGTCGGATTCGTTAACCACTGAGCCACAAAGGGAACTCCATCAGCTGCCATCATTTTCTAAGACCACAAATGTATTAGTGCTTCAGATCAAGGCACTGGGTGAGAATCTTTTTGGCAAGTGCATTTGTTGCTAGTTCCCCCCTGAGCCAAACTCACCCCAGCTGCAGTAGTGTGCTGGTGCACTCTGGGTGCTGGGTCTGGGAGGGGCCTTGGTAAAAGGGGACTGTGCTTAGGTGCGGGGAGTTGCCTGCGAGGACTCCGGGGAGGACTGTCAGACATTGTCAGACATGCATCAGAGTGAGCACAAGCTTCTTTTACAGTGCAGATTGCTCAGCTGCTTGATGGGGGCAAACGAACGACCTCTTTGGGGGCAGGGTGCCAAGCAGTAGGGGTTCGTTCTTCCTGATTCCAGGGTCATTGAAAGCCTGACATTCCAGGAGGGCCCTTCCTCTGAAGGCAGAGGGGAGCGGCAGTGGGGACTGGGGAGCAGGGCTGTAGGTGGGAGGGACCGGTGTGGCTCCTCCAGCCTGGCAGTGGCCGACCAGCTGCTTGCAGGATGGAAATGCCCTCGCTGTAAACAAGTGTGGCTGGTGTGACTGAGGAGCTAGATTTTTCATTTGATGTAATTGTAATTCATTTAAACGGAAAGGGCCGCTGGTGGCCTCCGTATGGGACAGCGTAGCTGATGCCACCTTTGCTTCATTTGGTTCCCCACCCTGGGCCAGGCCCGTTTCCTGGGCTCTGGGCCCAGCACTAGCACATCGCCTGCCAGAGACACTGCCTTGTCGCCTTCGGACTGGACAGCAGCTCTCTCCCTCCCACTCCCTTGAAGTAGCTGAGAGGCCACCAGCATTTTTAGCGCCAGAATGTCTGCCTAGGTTGTCTGACCTTTTTCAGTTGCGCTCTGTCCCCCAGTTTATACAGAATCCCTCTGCTACCTGGTTTCAAGAAGGCAACACAAAAAACCCCCCAGAAACACAGCTCTTCCACTGCTTCTCTTCAGCTTAAGAGGGCTGCGTGCCCCAGCCCCGTCTAACTGGCTTTGCTGTCGCCGGGGTGGACAGGTGCCACCTGGGCTTAAGCTGGAATTGTGTTGACCTTTCCCCATGCAGGCCCTTCCCATTTTCTACGACCTCTGTGAACTCAGGGGTTACTAGAAGGCCGAGGCTCTGTGCTGAGATGCGCTCCTAAGACTCCGGGGGCAGCCCTCGGGAGGTTTTCCCTGGATCCATCTGAGCAAACCCTTCCTGTTCTGCTGCCTCCTTATTTTCATGATTCCGGGCTCTTCCGGGTGAGGGTTTCCTGGGGTGGCTTCTGCCTGTTACGTTACTTCCGGTCTACTTTGCCTGAAGCTTTTACTGGGGCATCACCGGACTTTTGGCTCCTTGCCAGCGTGGCCGTCTCCCCGGGCCTCTCCATCCTGTTCTTGCTGGACAGCTGGGGCGGTTCACCTGGCATCTACCTGCTGCCCTGCGGCGCGGCGCCTGAGGCCGTGCTGTGCTCAGCCTGGAGGATCAACAGGTGGCGCTGTGACACCAGCTTCCCATGGGCACGGGGCAGCCGGGCCAGGGGGAGTCGCCTGCCTACCTGTCTTGCTGTGCAGTCCTGAGGGCCCAGTGACCCTAAGGGTGTGGCAACTGGGAGATGCCTGGTAAATGCTTAGTGTGCAGGATCAGCAACTGGCCTGGGGGTGGTTTGCCACAGTCATAGATGTTTCACTGGGGACTTGAGAGGACCCTCCTCCCCCTTGTTCTTGCCCCACTTCCTGTTAAGTCTGTTTTTGCCTCCCCCTGTTCGCCCACAGGAGGGAGACAGGATCCGTGTGAAGCACGTATGAACCGCGTCTCCGCTACTTGATATGCTTGGCTCGCTCTCTGCTGCCTTCTCTTGTTTACTCAACCTTTTATAAAAGCATGAGAGCCCCACTCAGCGTCCAAAAACATCTTCCCAAGAAAGCCCAGTTGAATTCAGGTATTTGGGGGTGACATTTGGCTGCCAAGGGCACATCTGGATTCTCTTCGGGTCTGTGCGCTGACCTCCCTCTGTCCCTGGGTGCCGTTACCCCAGGGCCCCTCCGTCGTCCCTGTACCTTTGGGAAATCCCTTTGGCCTGTAGTTCTCACCTGTTGTCCAGAAAGAGCTGGCTAAGAATAGTCGTCTGCGTCGCCGTACTCGGGTGGCGGCGGAGGGCCAGCAGGAGCGGGAGGAGCGGTCCCCCGGCCTCTGCTCCGGGCTGTTGAGACTCAGAGATTCTGAAGCTCAGCACCTTCCGCCATGTGCCCCGCTTTGCCCTGGGTCTGGGTCTGGGCAGAGACTCAGAGCATTGAGGGGACGACACACAAAGGGCCCAGTGAGGTACCTGGAGCGGGCAGAGGCTCGAAGGGGGCACAATGTAGCTGAATTGAGGGCAGGCCCAAGAGCATGGCGCCTTGCGTGTGAGTGGCAGTGAGACGTTCTAGAAGTCCAGCTCCTGGGCAGGCCTGGTTGGCTGTACTAGGGCGTGCTGCTCTTGGCCTAGCATGGGGCCCTGCCGCGGCACCGTTTGGACTTGGGCCGGGGCACTGGGCTCTGCCCCCGGCGTTGGTGATGAGTGTTTTCCCAAGTGCCTTCTCAGCAGCACTGCAGTCACAAGCCTGGCTGGCTCATCAACACGGGTCTGACGTGGTGCCTTCCTACTGCTCTTTGCTGTCACTTGCTTGACTGACTGGCAAGCTGTGTGTCTGCCTGGGTGCCCCTTGGTGTGGCTGCGCCAAGGGAAGGCTGAGTCTGGGGAGAGTCAGGGCCTCAGGCCACATTCTGCCTTGGCCTGAGGTGCAGCCTCGCATGTGTGGACGGGCAGGTCACCTGCAAGGCCCCTTTTCGGTGGGCCAGGTAAGGGCCATCTAGAGGCCAAGGTGCAGTTCCCTGGCCTGAAGGCATTTATAGCTGGGCAGCCAGATAAGGAACAAATGACAAAGCGATGCAGGTGATGATAGGAGAGGAGAGGGAACAATGCAGCCAGCTGAGCAGGCGTGGGGGCTGCCATGGGAACACCCAGAAGGGGAGGTTCAGGGGAGGCTTTGTGGGGAGGGTGGTGATTGAGTTGGGTCTTGAGTCATCAGCAAGGGTTCTCAAAGGTGGGGGGAGAAGCCGTGGCCGACTGCGGGCTGGCGTGCAGCGACACGGAGACGAGGCAAGCAAGGGCCGGCGTCTCCCAGGAGCAGCCAGCGTTGGGTGTTACTAGAGCAGCAGGCCATGTGGGTAGCGAGGGGACAGGAGCCAGCTCTGAGAGAGCTGTGGGCAGGCAGCGGAGGGATCGAAGCGGATGGGCATCATGAAGAGATTGTCGTGGAGGAAGGTCACTCTGGCCTCCCTTGGGGGCGTGGATCACAAAGCTGTATGGTTGCCGGGGAGAGGCCCATTAGCAAGTGATGAAAGTAGCCCAGGAAAGAAGCCATGAGGCCGCAGGGATGACTGGGGCCCAGTGGGCATGCAGGCAGGAGAGCTTGGCTAGACCAGCGATCCCCCTTGACCATGGGCGGTGCGGTGCAGGGCCCGTTGGCCTGTCTTGGACGAGCTGAGCTGGACGTGTCTCGGGGCCTCCCAGGAGCCACCGGTTAGCAGGGTGTCAGGGTCTGGCCAAGATAAATCCTGTCGGGGATGAGATTGATGGGCAGCGAGGGTTGCCTGAGGCAGGGAGAGCAGAGAATTACCAGGGGCTGAACTGTCTGCTGCGCCAGTGCTACAGAGCAAGCGCCCGAGGACTCTAGGGTGCCCCTCGGGTGGGCGGTTAGGGCCCCTGTGGTCCTGCTGGTGGTGTGGGCAGGGCAGGGCCTGGTTGGTGTGGGCCGAGGAACGGGGCGGGTGGGGGTGCTGGGGCTGGGTTGGAGGAACAGGTCTAACAGGAAGGAAGAGGATGTGGATGGCGAGAAAGGCAGGTGGCAAGGCCAGGCACCTACCCTGTGCTGAGGGCAGCCTCAACTCGGTGGGGTTGGGGGCGTGGAGCAGGCTAGGATTTTGGGGAGCTCCCTGAACCGCTCTTGTACTAGCTGCCCTGCGTTTGCTGGGGCTCTGGTCGGCAACCCTGGTTCTCTGCAAGTGGGCCTGGAGGGCACCGAGGCGAGCTGGGCCCCTTCTGCACTGCTGTGGTCATCATTGCCACCGCCACCACCCTGGGCCCGGCCTCCCTGGGTAACTGGGGCGACAGCTGTGGTCACTCATGGCGCTGCTGGAGTCCTGCCCACGTCAGCCGCCTCCCTAGCCTCGTGGTGGTGCAGGTGAAGAGGGAGAGGCACCTTTGGGCTTGCCTGCTCGTCTGTGCGCGCAGGCCCGCCAGGTGGCACGCGTGCCCTCCCCCACCCCGGCCACCAGCTGGGAGGAGCCGCCCGCTCCACTTTGCAGGGATCTGCTCAGGGCTGCCTGGGAGCTCTGTGCCTGCGAGGCTGGGGCTTAGTCAGACTTGCCTTTTCTCTGGGCTCCTCTGTTGACTGCCACCCTGCCGCTGTGACTCAGGCACGCCGCTGCTCTGGCTCCTGGGGCACTCAGGAGCTCCCTCCACTGCGGAGGCTCCACCCGGTGGGGGGCAGGCTGGTGGGCAGTCGGGGATGAGACAGGGAAACCTGAGCCCTGGGCCACGAGGTCCTGGTCTCTAATTTTAGAGAGCACATGTCACTGGAAACTCTCCCTACTGCCAGAACGCTGTAGCCTGGCCCTTCCTCTCCTGCCAGGGGCCCCGGGAGCCTCTTCCTTAACCAGGAAGTGTGATGGGTGCCTCAGGCTCCTTCCCGCCAGGGCCCAGCCAGGGAGACCGGAGCGCCCCTTCTACCCTCCCGGCCCTCCCTTGGCCTCTCGTTCCCTCGGAAGAGCAGGTGTCAGCGAGAGCCCTGCCAAGGCCAGAGGCTGGGAGCAGGCAGCCTCAGCTGCTCTGTCTCCTCTGAGCAAGCACTGTGGAAACAGCCTGGACATGCTTAGTCTTCCTCTCGTCCCCAGGGCCTCAGCCGGTCTGTCCCACGCCTTCCTCAGAGCTGTGGCCGGCCAGGCCTGGCCCAGGCATGTGGGGAGGTGCGCCCGCCTGCCGGTTCTGTCGTCTTCTGCCAGTTAACGCCTCAGGGCAAGGTGTCTGTCGGGAAACGGAACAGCGCATGCCCAGCTGCCACCTGCTTTCCTCTCGTGGCTGGTCTGGGCTTTGATTCTTTGTTTTTTCGTCCCCCTGGCCCCGGGCCAGCTCGCTGCGGTGATGTTATCTCAGAGGTGTGCCCTGGGAAGGGGCGAGGAGAGTCACCCCCATCTCTTTCGTCAGCCCGGGGAGCGGTTCCCTGGAAATTGAGAATGTGTCGTGGCTGCCAGTTCAGACCTTGGGGGTCAGACAGACAGGAGCTGGCGTGTTGGAAGCACACCCAACACTGGCTGCTGCTCTTTACCAAGGCGAGCCCAGCCCCACACCAACGGAAGTGGTAGTCTGGCTTCTTGAGCACGTCTAGGCCCTACCCTGGAAAGCGCTGGGTTCTAGGCTTTTAGGCTGTACACCTGGTCCCATGTCCCATCAGGCTCCTGCCTCCTGTGCCTTTGCGGCTGGAGGAGAGCCCCAGAGCTGGGAGCAGCCTTTTGGGGGTACCATGAATCATTCTGGTGGCAGAGGACAGCTCCTGGCTCCATCTTTCCTGTCGCGTTGCCAGATCCAGATGCCAGTGGCGTTTTGCTTGGCTGCCCTGGCAACCCAGAAGGACAGGTCTAGGCTGGAGGCAGGTGTGGGGTGGGAGCAACCAAAAGAAGTCTATGCTAGCCATTTTCCCCCCTTTTTTGTTCTTTTTTCCCTCTTCCTTTTGCTCATTTCTCCCTTCTTTTTGTAAATGTTTACAGCCTGCTTAGACGCCTGGTAACTCTCATCTCCCAGCAGGCCACGCTGCTGGCCTCCAATGAAGCCTTTAAAAAGCAGGCAGAGAGTGCTAGCGAAGCAGCCAAGAAGTACATGGAAGAGAACGACCAGCTTAAGAAGGTGGGTTTGGCCTTTCCTCTCTGCCCCCTCGCTCCCCTCATGACCTCTGTCAGCCTCTCAGGCTGGGATACGTGTGACACTGCTGTTGTCAGAAAAGTGGAGGAGCTAGGTGGAGGCCAGAAGGGGCGGTTCTCAGTCAGGGCTGGGGGCCTACGGGAAGGGTCTGGGGGTGCTCTCTTGCCTCTACTCGCTGCATCCAGGCAGACTCTTCCCTGATAAAACTGACTTTCTAATGAGCTGTGCCCTGTGCTGTGAACAGTGGGCAAGTTGGCGCAGAAGAACACTAGATAAGACCTCTGGTCTCCCAGGGATGGCGCTCAGCCGGGGACGAGGCGGGGCGGTCCTAGAAGGCTTGTCAGAGGAGGTGAGGTGTGAGCCAGGCTGGGAAGGAGACAGGTGGACTTGGATCCGTAGGCAAGGGAGACTTGGACAGGCAGGGCTAATTTTGGGCCCTTTGGCCAGAGTGTGAGCTGTGGAACTTGGGGAGAGGAAGGCAGAGCATTGGTCAGTTGGGGGCGACCGACTGGCAGAAATCCCCAGATGACAGCAGATTGAGTCACTGGATGGACTGGTAAACTCTGAAGAGCTGCTGAGAAAGGAGGCAGGGCTGGGGGCCAGGGCAGGCAGGGCGTGTGGCCTCTGAGCTGCGGCAGGTGGCCCCGCTGGCCCTGGGCTTTGCCTGGTGGCTGGGAACGAGCAGTGGCCCAGTTCTGTGCTGACATTTCCGAAGGGGCAGGTGCCCAGGGCCGCTTGAGGAATCCCAGCTCGGTGGCCGGGACAGAGCTGGAGTCCCCCCCTCCCACCCGAGTTACCCGGCCCTTGGTCCTCTTCTTAGGAAGCTGCTGGTGGTGGAGTCAAGTTAGGTGGCAGCGATGCTGGAGTGAAGGCAGAGGAAGAGAACAGGAGCCTGAAGGCTGAGCTGAAGAGGCTGAAGGAGGAGCTGGCCGTCAACAAGCAAAGTGAGCACTGTCCTCTGGTCACCCCTGGCCCCCAGGAGTCTGGAGCCTTTGCCATTGGCCACCGTACCTCTCACGCCAAAGCATCAATAAGAGACTCACAGGGCCCGGGAGTCGGGTGGAAACAGGTGGCCCCTGCTCGGCCAGCCCAAGTGCAGTGGGGCTTAGTCGTTTCCGGTGCAGGCAGGGTCCCACCCAGGAGCCCCAGAGGGAACGTCCAGACTGTCACGTCCAGCTCTGGGCGAGAGGAGTGTCACTCTGCCGCGTTGCCAGGGGCCTGGTGGGTGGGGAAGGAAAGCAGCAGTCAGAGCCGGGTGAGGTGTTCCCACCCGTCCCGCTCCCTGCCTCCTCCTCTTACCTCGGCATCTCCCGTGTTTGTCCCAGTCCATCGGCTTCCCTGCGATCGCCCCTGCTGAGAGGCATGTGGCGTCACTCCCTTAAAGGGGCCACCGGGGAGCCGCCGTGTTCTCCCGCTTGCTCCAGCCTTGTTGGCCAGCCCTCTCCCACTTCCAGAGGCTCTCGGAGCAGCTTTCCTGAGAAGAGTAGTCTCGCGGGCACCCTCGCTGGGGACAGATTTGGGGTGGGTGCACATGCTGTCTCCAGCAAAGGTTCTTTTTCCCCTAATCCTGATCTATTAACTCCTCTTTTCACCATTTGCGTTGTCCCCAGAGCTAGAGAAGGCTGAAAACGAGGCTCTGGCCATGCGGAAGCAGTCGGAGGGCCTGACCAAGGAGTATGACCGCCTGTTGGAGGAGCACACAAAGCTGCAGGTCAGCACGGCGTGTCCCCCTGAGCGGGCACGCACTCCCTCAGGCTCGGGGCGGACCTGTCCCTTTGAGAGGCCTTGGGCAGCGGGCTGGCTGCTGTTTTTTCTCTCCCAGTCCCCCTTTTCCTCTGTTGCTGCTGAGTCTGGTGCCAGTCTGGGTCCAACAGCCGGAACCCTTTCTTGAGCAGGAGGCCTGTGGCCTGGCAGGTGGCAGCTACTTACTGAGGCGGCCGTGGTAGCCTGGTCCTAGCCTCATGCTCAGCATCGGTGCCCTTGAGAAAAGCTCCTTCCTTTGCATGTGGCTCTAGCCCGCGTACACCGCAGGGGAAATTCCGGCCCCGGCCACCGGCTTCCCTCTGTAGGGGCTGTGGGGTGAGGTGGGGCCGAGAGCTTCGGGCAGCTCATACTGGTCACAGCCTCCACCTCCACCGCCAGGCCCCTCAGACTACCTGCATCCGGAAGCTCGGGTGGTCTGGAAATGGGGCGTGAGGGCCCAGCACACACCCTAGGTTCTGACAGCTTGCCTTGGTGCTTGGCGGCCAAAGTGTGGGCACCACGGAGGGCGGAGAGGGAGCCGACAGTTTCAGGGCAGGGCAGGCTCAGCGGCGGGACCCGTGCAGGGTGTGCAGAGTCGGAAAGAGCCTGAACTGGGACCTGCAAGGGACACAAATGCCGAGGTGCCGTGGGGACGAGGGTGAGGGCGAGTGAGGCCTGGAAGGTAGGGCCGTGAGGTCGGGGCTCTGAGGAAAGAGTGACAGCGGAGGCTCCCAGCTGAGCCCCTCCCGCTGGAGTGGGGCCCTTTCTCCCCCGGCAGACCGCGGGTGCTGCTGAGGGCGGGGTCCCTCGCTCACCTGGCTACATGGCGTTTGGGGGAAAACACACCCTGCTGGGCCTCCCTCTAGGGTGGAGGGGCTGGAAGGCGAAGGGCAGGAGAGCGACCTGCCAACCCACTGCTTTGCGATTTCTGTCCCCTTTGCAGGCGGCGGTAGATGGCCCCACGGACAAGAAGGAGGAGTGAGGGCCCCTGCTCCCTGCCCGTGGCTGGCTGCTTCTCGAGAGCTCAGCCTCCCTCGGTACTTCGGCTCGCTCCCTTCCGCTTCTGTTCCCCTGCGCCGCTTGCAGTTCCACGCACTCCCAGCATTCCGTAGGGGACCCAGTTCCCATCCAGGATGAGCAGGGCAGGCACCGGAGCCCGGCTGTGGCAGGGCTTGCTTCCCGCTGGGTTGAGCCCCTTGTTGTTACGTGTTGATGTTCGGGCCTCC
This sequence comes from Catagonus wagneri, assembly GCA_004024745.2. Classification (NCBI taxonomy): domain Eukaryota; kingdom Metazoa; phylum Chordata; class Mammalia; order Artiodactyla; family Tayassuidae; genus Catagonus; species Catagonus wagneri. The sequence goes on from PVHT020000083.1 coordinate 397,032, forward strand.
AGGGCCCCCTTTCTCTGGTCCTGCAGGGAGGCAGAGGGATCAGGAAGAGCAAGTTTCTCTTGGGGCAATAAAGGTCGTTGTGATGTGTTTGTGGTGCGTATGTGTGACTGAGGCCGCCAGGAGGCCTCCTTGTGCTCCCTCTCCCTGGAGCGGCCCTGACAGAGACCCGCCACCCCAGTCTTTGCCCTGGAGAGATGGTTTTTTGTCCCCATTTGCTCTAACCCCCAAAGCCGCCGTCATCTCAGGCTGGGCGCAGGCTCACACTTGCCCTCTCTGCCCGTCTGCCTCCTCCTCTGTGCCAGGCCCGTGTTCGCGACTGCGTGGGGCGCGTCTGTCCTTTCAGTCTCCCTGGGGGTTGGCTGCTGGGCCCAGGGGAGCTTGGGAGACACAGTGAACCGGTGGGGCTTCTGGGTGGCAGACTCGCCTGTCTCCTCTGGGTCCTGTTCATCACATTTAGGACAGATAGAACGTGGCAGAGTGCCACCAGCCACTCCCTGCCCCACCCCCTCCTGAAGGTTTTACAGGATGACCTCTGACTAATGCTAGCTAAGAGAGGAGACTCGCCCTTGGCAGTGACCTACGACTGGCCCAGGGCAGAGCTAGGCTGCGGGGAGGGCCTCCTGATGGGTCAGCTCCGTAAACAAGTAGGTGCACTTCCCCGCTCACAGGGCCTTCCCCTCGGCGGCCCCCTAGACTGGCTTTGCTGGGGGGGCCCTGAGGACTGGGCCAGAGGGCTGGGGGCCAGGTTGGAGGTGTTCCTTTGGAGTTAGGGGGTTCTTGAAGATGGCAGTGGTGCTGACAGCCGGCCTTGCGTGCCTGCCCCTCCTGCCAGGTGCGGGCTGAGGACTCCCTTTGCCAGTGTCCTTTCCCCACGTTCTCATGCGCTCCTTTCTGGGCAGCCTTCTAGGTGGTGTCTGCCGGGGAGGGAGGCCGCTGGTGACGCCCTCCGGTTGCTATGCCAAGGCTGAGGGCTAGTCCCACTTTTCCAGGAAGTGTTCCCTGACTACCTCGGCCTCTCCGAGCTTACCCTTCCCTGAACTTCTGCAGGCCAAAGTCCAGACTGCCTTCAGGTTCTTCCCTGGCCAGCTCTGAGTCCCCCCGAACCCCTTTGGTGTCAGGCCTAGGGGTGGGCAGAGGGGAAAAAGCTGCACCGGGCCACTTTTGGAACACCCTGTCTGGCCAGGGACAGGGAGAGACGGTAATGGAGGGGCAGCAGACTCTTAAAGGTGGGAAGCCTGGGCTGGAGGGCTGCCTGCAGGAGCTGGCCACCTCTGGCCCGCCCTGAGGGCTGTTTTCGTCCGGTAGCCTCCACTCCGAGTGGGACTATGCCCTCACTGCGCCCGACAGCATCCGCTCTAGCAACCCCGGGGCCTGCGCTGATCCATTTCCTTGCCCGTCTCTACCATTAGACTACTGGTCCCTGTGTCCCAAGCCCCTCCTGCAGGGACAGGTTCTCAAGTAAATGGTGCCTGCCTGCCATTCTCAGTGTGACCTGTCAAGTTCCCTTTTTTGTGATGTTGATGTTTTCTGAGTCTGTGGTGGTCTTGTGGCCGTGGCTTGGAGACCAGTTGACGAGGTGATAAGGACCTGAAACAAGGCATGGCCTAGGGCAGGAGAATGGAGGTGTTAAGGAGCTGGTGTGAGTGGAGGTAGGGAGTTGCGAGGGCCTGGGGGGTACGGGAGGCAGGGGCTGTTGATGGAGGAGTTGATAGGCGGCAGGGCGCTGTGTGAGGGCTTCTCATCTCCGGAGAGCCGGGCTGGGGGTTGGACAGCCGCCAGCACACGGGTTTCTTGAAGTTGTGGGCGTAGTGAGAGCAGAGGTTTGTAGAGTGAGAAGTCTTTGAGAAAAGGGTGGGACAAGGGTTGGGACGGAAGAAAGGGTTGTCAGGCGTCACCACTGCAGGGCTTGCAGGGACTGGGCACAGCTGGGGAGGCAACTGTGTCAGCCCAGGCCCTAAAGGCCCAGGTCGAGTTGAGGTTGGGCCTGCTCGGCTGATGCTCCTTCTCGAGCTCTGCAGTTACCCGCCCCCATCCAGGTTCTTGGTGGCCAGAGTGTGGACTGAGGGCAATGTCACAAGCCAGAGCTTGCCCCTGGCTGCATGGTTGAGGGCTAAAGCCCCTTGCTGCAGAGAGGGACCGGCCCGGGAGAGTTTCTTCCTTTTCTCTGAAGGGCCACCGCTCCCTTCTCCTCAGGCTGGCATCCGGAGTGGGCAGCAGGCTCCCAGCCTTGACCCCAGCCCAGGCCTGCCTCAGCTGATGACTGGGCTGGCCCCTGGCCACGTCTGCGTCCGTGCCTCGTCATGCCTTTCCTCCCATTAACTCGAGATGGAGCGAGGACCTGAATGGGTTCACTTTCTTCAGTTCTTCCCCGCCCTCTCTCGAAATTGCGCTGACACGTGTAATCTCAGACTTCAGCTTTAACTGTTTTAAGACCACAGTTTGATGGCATGAAGCACTTTCACCCCGGTGCGCAGCCCTCCCCACCGTGCGTGCGCCTCCAGAACCGTTCCCCTCCCCCTCCTCCATCCGCGGGCACCCACCATTCTGCCTGCTTCTGTCTCTGAACTTGACTGCTCTAGGGCCGTCAAGTGGGGTCACATAGTATGTGTCTTTGTGATTGGCTTTTTCCACTGAACGTCCTGTCTTTGGGGTTCATCCATGTCGTAGAGGTGTCAGAATTTCCTTCCTTTTTTTTTTTTTTTTTTTGTCTTTTTGCCTTTTCTAGGGCCGCACTTGCGGCATATGGAGGCTCCCAGGCTAGGGGTCTAATCGGAGCTGTAGCCACTGGCCTAGGCCACAGCCACAGCAACACCAGATCCAAGCTGTGTCTGCGACCTACACCACAGCTCACGGCCACGCCGGATCCTTAACCCACTGAGCGAGGCCAGGGATCGAACCCACAACCTCATGGTTCCTAGTCAGATTCATCAACCACTGAGCCACGACGGGAACTCCCTTCCTTTTTAAGGCAGAAAACTGTTCTGTTGTGTGGTTGGCTCACACTTTCTTCATCTGTTCCTCCGTGGGAGGACACTGGATTGCTTCCACCCACCTCCTTAACCCCGCTCCAGACTCTCGCCCTTACCCCGACCCCAGACCTCCGGTTCAGCCTCCAGGATCTCATCACCAAACAGCAAGCATTCTGGGGCCTCACCTCCCTGATGCCAGCTGGCGGGGGTCCTCGCACGGGCTCCGGGACGGCCCGGCACTCCTTGCGTCCATCCTGACCCTCCCCCTCCCTCCTCGGCCAGCTGCGTGTCCTGGGTTCCGTGCCTGGGCCCTGTCTCCCTGTCCAGCTGCCCACGGGCCCGGTTGGTGCCCTCATCCAGCCTCGGGCCCTCCAGGCCTATCTTTGTGTAATGAGAGCTTCCAGAGTTCTGCTTTCAGTCCAGACTTCCCAGAACGGCAAGCTCCTTGTCCTCCTGCCACTCGATGCCACCTCCATCCCCTTCCAAATGTCCTCCTTGTCTCCCTGGTGCAGGGCCCGGCCATGCCCCCCTTCACCCAGCACCCCAGCCATCCTCAAGCCCTCTGCTTTGCAAGCAGGTCCCTAATATGCAGACTGATTCTCTGCACTGCTAGCGCCCTGCTCCCATCCAGTGCCCTCAGCCTTCCCCCAGCTCCGCAGGAGCTGCCCCAGCACCGCGTTCCCGGCTGCCTCGTTCCTGCTTTTCCTGCCCCGCAGAAAGAGGCTGTTCAGTGCGGCGTTGCAACCTGGGCGTCTGACTTCACAGCCACCTGCCGCGGCCTTGTTCCTCTGTCATCCTTTCTCCCCACGGCTTTCTGGCAGCTTCCTTCCTGCTGTTCCTGGTTCCTGGAACAGTGTTGGGCACAGAGACCCTCAGGACAAACACTTGCCTAACATAGCAGCCCCAACCCCAGCCCCGGCCCAGCAGAGGTGGAGCAAGAGCCGGCTTTGGAAAATGACGTTTTTATTGCTATGTTTGCAGTGGCTTTTTAGCACAGTAAGCGTCCCCCGGGGACCCCCGCCCACCCTGGGCCCCACCCCTCTGCCTATGTGGGGTGTGGGGGAAGCCTTCCTAGGGCACGCTGGCTGTGTGTCTCGGGCCAGGACACACGTGGGTTAAGGGAATGAAGCTGCTACGTGGAGGACTTGAGACATGTGGAAAGTGCATCGGCCTTTAGCTCGCAGGCGGGAGCCATGCCCAGGATCCCTTCCCAGGCTGGTGCCCACCTCGGATCCCTGCAGCAGTGGCGCCCAGCTCCGGGGGGGGGGGGGGGCAGGGTGTGGGCAAGCCTGAGCACAGCAGGGGACCTGTGGTGGAGGGGGAGTGTGGGGACACCCACGGAGGCCCCCACGGTGCACTTCTCCACCCCAGCCCGGGGCCGGGGGCCATACATGCACATCCACATACTCACATACTCGATTACTTGAAGCTTCCCTTTTGCCTATGAAAGTTAGCTCTAGAAATTCATACTCCTTGGCTAGGGCAGAGGTGTGAGAGGGGCTGAAAGGGCTGGGGGGCGGCAAGGGACACGGGTGTTTTCTCTTTAGAAATATACAAGCAGGAATCTGTCTCAAGTTTTTATAAAATGTGCAAAATACAAGCCTCATTTGTCCACAGGCACAATTTACACCTGGTGTGATTCACCTTTGCTAAGAGATACCTATATAGATCCTACATATTCACGCACACATGCACTCGTACACAAGCTCACACAATTGATATTGGTGGCAATTGGCGCAGGAACCAGAAGGCTCCATTGCTGGCTGGCTCTCTAAGCTTCTAGGCTAATGGGGAGAATTATTAGCCTTGATTCTGCTGCCCTCCCTCACCTTCCCCCTCTGCTCTCCAGTCCTGTCCCAAGCTGTCACTGCTGCCTCTGGGGTGAGGGGCCACCCAAGGGTGCACTGGGCAGAGCCTAGAGAGGCGGGCAGGGTGCAGTGGGGTCTGGTGAGACGTGACCATAGCAGGCACTAGAGGGCGGGCGCCAGGGCCTGGGAAGCAGTGTGTGCACCAGCTTGGTTAAGGGCGGTGGGGGAGGCATCTATTTTTGGTGGGTTGTGATATTTTTGGCGTTTTATTAAAAATGGAAAAAGTTATTTTAGTTATAAGCACTCTGGTGCTTCCTCCCCTCCCCCCACCCCAGGCAGACCCCGTGTCAGGGAAAGGCAAGTCCCCTGGAGGGCTGGGGGGCTGAAGCAGGGGCTGCTATGGCTACAAGAGGGTGAGCTGGTGATGTGAGCCGGGGTGCTGTCACATGACGCTCTCCACCACCACCACCTTGCTGCTCTCGGACACTGGGGTCAGGGTGGTCAGGCCCCTGACATCCGAGTCCTGAGCTCTGTATTCCAAGTGGTGGAGGCCCCAGATAGGCTGCGTCAGGTGCTGCCAGCGCTGCAGGAGAGAGGGACACATTGAGTCCCCGGGAGCGGCACCTGCTGGTCCTTCCTGCCACCTGCCCCCCCCCCCCCCCCCCCCCCCCCCCCCCCCCCCCGCGACCCAGGGTCAGTGACCAGGCTCCCAGATACTAGGGAAGTAGGGCAGCTAGGGACAGGTCTCTCCCCCCTGCCACCCGAGGGCCACCTTTCCTTCCATCTAGCCCCGGGCACAACGGGGCCTCTGGAGGCTGGTCTGGACCCTGCAGCAGGGGAGAGGAGGCATGGGGAGCTGACCTCAGCCACGGTCCCCTTGGCCCTGAGGAGGCAGCCCAGGAGATGGAGGGGCACACACAGCATGGAGGACAGAGCGAAGCCCCAGCCCATGGCTTCGCCCCACCATGGGTACACGTAGGTGTTGTTGTAGACCAGCGGCTCGTAGTACACGACGTTGAAGATGAAGATGCCCTGCGAGCGAGGAGCCTTGCGGTCAGCCGGCAGCGGCCGCCACGGGCCCTTGGTGCCCGTCGCCCAGCCTGGCCTCCCCAGGCCCTTACCATGCACACCAACGGGGTGAAGAAAGACCAGCACCATTTCATCCAGGGGCAAGGTCGGTACCCGATCATGCAGGCCACGTCGTCCATGAAGCGGTCGGCTCCTGGGGGGACGTGAGGCGAGAGGGCCGGAGCTGGTCACCCACCACCCCGGTACCGTGCTGCGCCCCCAGCTAGCGCCCTGGCCCAGACCTACCGTACACCCAGGCGACCACCACGCACTCCCAGAAGGCCTGCCAGAGCAGGGTCGTGCCGCTGGCCGAGTAGTAGTCAAACAGCTGGAAGACATACATCCCACCCTGGGGACGGAGCCGGGTCAGGGCAGGTGGCCGTCGGCAGCCCGAGGCCAGGGGCATCCCTCAGCGCACCCTACTCACATCGGTCACCATGGAGAGGTCGATGACGAAGCAGAGGGCGCAGCAGAGGGCCACGGAGATCTCCCTTTGGAAACGGAAGTAGTAGGAGGCCGGGAGGAGGTCCAGCAGGCCGGTGATGAAGCCTTCCACACCTACAAACTGTGGCCGGGCCGCTCAGGCTGCGCCCCTCCGCCCTCGCCCCCGGCTCCCCCCTGCCGCCCAGCGCTCTCCACCTCCTGGCCCCCTCTGTCCTGTCCCCTAGCAAACCTGGCTGTCGAGGCCGAGCAGCAGCAGCATGAAGAAGAACAGGGCAGCCCAGAGCGGGGCCACAGGCATCAGTGTGACAGCCCTGGGATAGGCGATGAAAGCCAGACCGGGCCCTGGGTGGGGGGAAGGGGCAGGGTGTGGACACCTGAGGCTCCCCACCCTCCTCCTGGCCCCCTCCCCACCTGCCCCGCGGTACCAGAGGCGTGGACGGTACCAGAGGCGTGGACGTTGGCAGGGCACCCTGTGGCCAAGGACCTTCCCACTTGCATCAAGACATTGCCGGGCCACCCAAGCCCTTGTGCCATACCACGGGCTGGATGGAGGGCTCCCGCGGGCCCTTTAGACTTCCACCCGGAAGAATGGGGCGTCCGGCTCAGCCCTCCGGCCCTGGGTGCCAGCGGCTATTGCAGTCACAGGTCACCATCGACCTCGAAAAGGCCCTCCTTTCACTGCACAACACTCTGGCTAGTGAGGACGTAGCCGGGGACCCCTGGATGCAGACGGACGGGGGCCCGAGGCGCCACATGGCCCAGCCCCCAAGGCTCCGGCCCTGAGCAGGCTGAACAGCTGTGCCTCACAGCTGCTTAGTTAGGCCTACTTCTGGCCCAGAGTGATGTGACAAATTGAGTTTGAGATCCCATTCCTCTACTCGAGTGGTGTTCGCGTGCACGGTACGCGGGGACAGCAGTGCTGAGACCGGGCCAGGGCTCGGAGGCCTTTACCTGACTCCGCCACCTTGGAGATGTGCACGCCCTGCTCTGTGGCCATGAAGCCCAGGATGGAAAAGACCACGAAGCCAGCGAAGAAGCTGGTCCCGCTGTTGATGAGCGCGAGGATGATGGCATCCCTGGGGGCAGAGGGGACCATGTCAGCTGCTTAGGCGGCCTGCTGCCCACAGGCGGGCAGGGCAGGGCAGGGGTGGTGGGGCGGCGGGACCTACTTGTAGCAGTTGTTGTTGAAGCGGTTGTAGCTGCCCAGGGCCGTGAGGGCCCCCAGGCCAATGGCGTAAGAAAAGAAAATCTGGGTCCCGGCATCTATCCAGACCTGCAGGCAGGCCGGAACAGCGTTGAGGAGCCCTGCCGGCTGGCCTGTCCCCACGGGGCCGCCCCCACCCTGCCTCACCTGAGGGGAGGCCAGCTTGGACCAGTCAGGCTTGAGATAGTAGATGATGCCGTCCAAGGCGCCAGGCAGCAGCACTCCGCGCACCAGCAGCACGACGAGGACCACGTAGGGGAATGTAGCGGTGAAGTACACGATCTGAGGGGGCCGGGCTGCTCAGGCGGGCCCGCAGCACCTACCTCCCGCTTGCCCCCAGCCCGAGCAGCACTGCTGGGAAGGCCATGGTTCCCCACGGTGTGTTCAGAGATAAGGAGCGAGGCCAGCCAGCAGCCCTCCTGCTCGGAGCCACGGCTCCTCCCGCAGGAAGCTGGCTGCCAGGCTGGGGCACGGGTCGCTGCAGAGGTGGGCAGGGCCCTCCCGCGGCAGGAGCGGGGCAGCAGTCTGGGTGCACGCGCCCCTGGGGCCCCTGACTCCAGCTCATCCCGGCAGAGGGGCAGGGTCCCTGGTACCTGGGGTGAGACCTCAGTCGGCCAGAGACAGGCGACACCTTGGCCACCAAGGCCTGTCCCCAGGCCCAGCGGGGCATCAGCTCAGCCAACTGCTGCTCCGGGGACCCCACGGGGAACGAGCCTACCCTCGTTCGAGCCCTAGCCGGGTCCCACGGGCCCCGGCACACGGTCTGTCGTGGGTCTCTTTAGTTGCCTCCCCAACCTGACAGGGAGCCCCTGAGGGAGGGACGTGTCCAGCTTCCCTGCTGGGTCCCCCAGGCCACACAGGCAGGTGAGAGCCTGGTACTGACCAGGTCTTCCGAGAGACCGTCAACAACAGATCAGACTCCAGAGAGAGGAGGGAGGAAAGGCGGGACGGGAGGCCCCACCCAGGCCGGGGGGGGGGGGCGGCTGTGGCGGGGGGGCCCCCTCCTCCTGGGGCAGGAAGGCGCCAGCCTAATTTGGAAGGCGGGGCGGACCACCCCACCGTGGGGTGGGGACCAAGTGGCCCGGAGAGAAGTACCTGCTCCTTCCTGGGCTCTGGCCATGGGCCAGTCACCTCCTGTTGCCACAGTAGTTCCCGGCAGACAGCCCCACACCCCCAGGCTACGCAGCCCCCAGCCCTGCCGTGACCCCTGGCGTACCTTTCCCGTCGACTTGACCCCCTTCCAGACACAGAAGTACACCAGCACCCAGCAGGCCAGCAGACACAGGGTCACCTCCCAGTTGAGGGCCCCTGGCACCTCCAGACCCCCGGAGAGCCGCAAGACTTTGTTCCTGGGGGAGGGCGAGCCCGTGAGGGCGGGGTCGGCAGAGGCTGGGAGTGGCCCGGGGCTGGCGCTCCCCGTCCCGCAGCCCTCGGGTCCAGCCGGTCCCTAGTGGGCACC
>PVHT020000083.1:406983-418175 GCA_004024745.2 Catagonus wagneri
GCACCCAGCAGGCCAGCAGACACAGGGTCACCTCCCAGTTGAGGGCCCCTGGCACCTCCAGACCCCCGGAGAGCCGCAAGACTTTGTTCCTGGGGGAGGGCGAGCCCGTGAGGGCGGGGTCGGCAGAGGCTGGGAGTGGCCCGGGGCTGGCGCTCCCCGTCCCGCAGCCCTCGGGTCCAGCCGGTCCCTAGTGGGCACCTGGCCGGCGGGGCCCCAGCCCGCGTCACCACCCGCATCGCTGGCCTCCCTCCCCCGGGGGCTGGGCCCCAGCACGTGCACACACGCAGGCAACACGCGCGCACACGCAAACTCCTGGGAGACGCGAAGGGCCGGCCAGGCCTGGCCCAGAAGCGCCTGACTCACTCCCAGAACTCGATGACAGGGGACCGGCGGTCGGCAAGCTGGTCACAGGTGAGGTTGGCTAGACTGGCGTTGGCACAGTCTTCGTGGCGGAAGATCTCCACACAGTCGGGAGTGTTCCAGGTGTGGCCGCATGTGGCCCAGGGCAGCGTGGTGGTGAAGGACTTCACCAGGTAATAGAAGCCCCAGGCCAGCACCATGATGTAGTAGGTGTTGCAGTAGAAGACGATCACCATGGAGGCGTAGCCCAGGCCTGCGGAGGGGGTCCGAGTAGGCTCGCCAGCTCCGCACCGCCCCCTGTCGGCCGCACCATGCACTGCGCGATCCCGGCCCGGCCCGGCACCCCCGCCCCGCCATCCGGCCAGCCAGATCCTTGGCGGTCGTGCTCCAGAGCCTTCTCCAAGCCCCTCTGGACTCTCCCTGGGCTTCGCCCAACTGTCTGGCGCCAAAAACCAGCCCCTGCTCCTCGCCCGTCCTGCATGCTTCACCTCCTTGGTCCTCCAAGCCCCAAGGCAGAGCCCCCACATCCTGCCCCCGGGAGAGTCACGTCTCGCTTCCCTAGCTGCACACACCTGTCCCCTTCTCTTGGGTCCCACTGCCACCATGATGGTTGAGGGAAAAGCCAAGCCTCCACTCGCCCCCCCAGCGGCCTCCAGTACTCAGCAGCGGGGGGTTTTCTGGGGACCTGGGGTGTAGCGTGCGAGACAGTCACCCTCTCCGCGGGCGACTTGGGCCAATCACTGCAGCCCTCTGTGCCCCAGGCTCCTCGACGATGCTGACAGGACCTACCTCCTTGGGCCTTGAGATGAAGCGGGAACGCTGCCCCCGCACAGAAGGGGCTCGGAGCTAACTTTTGCCATCCGTCCTTCCCCGCAGTCCCCGGACTTTGATGGCTTCTCCCTTCAGCCCCCGCTGAGCACACACGGCTCGGCAGGGCCTTGTCCTCGACCCTGCTGGGCCTGGGCTCGCTTTCTCACTCCGGCCCATCCCCCGCTCTAGCCTGCACCTCCCCAAGGTCACCCGGGGCCTCTGCAGGTCTTCCAGCCTCTCCCTTGAGGCTGGGGGGGGGGGGCATTCCCAGGCCTGGTGCCTGGGAGTCCCCAGCAGGGGGCAAGGGAGCGGGGCCGCCCGGGCTGCTCACCTTTGAACAGAGGGCAGATGTTCCAGACGTTGATGCTGCCGGCCTTCATGAACTGGCCCAGTGAGATCTCCAGGAAGAAAATGGGGATCCCTCCGACCAGGGCGATCAGGATGTAGGGAATGAGGAACACACCTGGGGGAGGAAGCTTGAGGTGGGTGCCTGCGCCAGGTGAGCCCTCGGCCAGGAGGGGACTTGAGCCAAGCTCCCAGCCAGGCTGCACAGGCCAGGCTAGCTTTCAGAAGCCCTGGGAGGCAGGCGGAGCCTCAGCTTTAGGGCCCCATCGTGACTTGCCACTGAGTTGAATCAGAGTGTGCGGTGGCCACTGACTTGGGGGTGGTGGGGCGGTGGCAGCCCCCGGACGCCTTAAAGCCCTCCTTCCTGCGCTGGGGGTGCCCTACAAGGCTTCTGCCCCTAGTCACCCAGAGTCACCTAACTAACGGCCACGTATGGACACAAGGCACCCCTCGTGTCGCAGCTCCCGTTTTGCCAGGCAGCAGAGGGAGGAACTGTGAGGGGGCGAGGAGAGGGAGCTGGGCACCAAACCCCGCTGCCCACCACACCCTCCTCTCCAGCCCCTGGCTGAGCACTGCCCGCAACTCGGCGGCTGGGCTTGGCTTCGGGTCTCAGCATCCTCGTGTGACCTTGGGCAAAGGCCTTTGCTCCAGGCCTCAGTTTCCCAGCCATCACCTGCTTACCGCAGCTCCCCACCAACCCCGGTGCCGCTCTGCAGTCATAGGACACACGCGTGCCCATCGCTGTTGCTAAGCTGGGCTGGGGCGGGCGGGCATGGGGTGCGCATGCAGTGTGTCCAGCAGCGGCGCCAGGCGGCCCAGGCTGCAGGCTTCCCAAGCCTGGCTCAGGCACCCAGTGTTCCAGGCCCAGGCTAGAGGGGAGGGAGGGGAGGGGAGGGGAGGCAGGGGAAGAGAGAAGGGAAGGGAGGGGAAAGCAAGGGGAGGGACAGAGTGGCCCATTGTGTGTGTGTGTGTTCGTGTGTGCACACGTGGGGGGCCCACACAATGTGCCACTTGTGTGCCCGACTGGCGGGGGCAGCCAGGGCTCCTCACCTCTGGGAGCACCCCCCCCCCCCACCAGAGGGAGGCCTCGCCTTGCCACCTCCGTGGCCAATCACTTCGGGGCCGGCGAGGGGCCGGAGTCTGGAGGGGGGGGCCAGGCAGCTCGGCTGCCTCGGCGGCAGGCTGGCCGGCCCCCTCCCCCCACACCCTGCCAGGCACATGACCGGCCAGGGGGGTGGAGGCCGCCGGGCTGGGCCACCGAGCGGGGGAGCGGCGAGGACCGGCGAGGCGAGGGGCGGCCCCCGGTACCCGGCCGTCCAGGGGGACCTCCCCACCCCTTGGACTTCGCCCGGGCGCCCCGGGGAGGCCGGCGGCGGGCGGGGGGGAGGGGCCCCGGCGCTCACCTCCGCCGTTCTTGTAGCACAGGTAGGGGAAGCGCCACACGTTGCCCAGGCCCACCGCGAAGCCCACGCACGACATGATGAAGTCCATCTGGCGCGTCCAGGTCTCGCGCGGCGGCACGGCCAGGCGACCTCCGGGAGCCCCCAGGCCCGCGGGGCCGTCGCCCTTGGTCGGGGCCCCGTCGGGCCCGGGCACGATCAGGGGGCCCTTCTTCTCGTCGCCGGACACGCTGTAGATGCCGTTCTCGGCGCTCTTCTTCGCCATGGTGCTGGCGGGCAGGCGGGCGGCGGGGGCGCCGGCGGCACGGGGGGGGGGCCCCGAAGGTGCGGGCCCGCCGGGGGCCGGGGGCCGGGGGCCGGGGGCGGCCGGGCCGAGGGTCGGGGCGGCGGGCGGGCGGCGGGCGGGGTGCGGGACGGCGAGGGCGGCGCGGTCAGAAGCAGTCCACGAAGCACTTGAAAGTGAGCCTGAAGAATCTCATGTGTGTCGGGGGCCCGGGGGCGCGCGGGCGGCGGCGGGGCCCGGCCGAGCGGCGGCGGCGGCTCCCGAGGCTCCTGCCCGCGGCTCCCGCGGCGGCGGCGGCGGCGGCGGCTCGCCCGGCTCGAGGCTCAGCCTAGCGGGGCGCGGGCGGCATCCGGAGCCCACTGTCTGCAAGCGGCGGCCGGAGCAGGGGCCTGCGGCCCGCGCCCCCCTCCCCGGCCCGGGCCCGAGCGGCTGCCTGGCTGGCCCGCGGCTCCCGCGGCTCCGGCAGCGGCTGCGGCGGCGGCGGCGGCGGCGGCGGCCTGGGCGCGCTCGCCCCTCCTTCGCGGCGGCGGCGGCTCCAGCCGCTCTCGGGGCCGCAGCGGGCTCAGAGACTCACCACTGCGCTCCGATCGTGCCTCTCCTCCCCGACCCGACCGGCGGTCGCTTAAGAACCGGCTCCGGGATGATGTCACTGTCGCCCCACCCCCACGACCGGGCCGGTCCCCCTCCCCCTCCCGCGTCCCTCCCTCCCGCCCGCCCGCCCTCCCCGTCACTCCGCCCACCTCCTCCCGCCCTCCTCCCGAGAAGGAGACGCCGTTCCAGCGGGAAGCTGGATGGCTGTTACCTGGGGCGCCGGCCAGCACCTCCTCTCCAGGGGCCGAGCCGCCCCTGACCGCAGCTTCACCTGGGCCTGACCCGGCCCACGTCGACCCTTCTAGCCCGCCCCTCCCGGGTCTAGGCCAGCCGCGGCCCCCGCTGCCTTATCGACATTCCTGCCCCCGCCTCCTCCTCCCTGCAGCCCGGGCGCTCCCTGGCCCTTCTCTGACTCCCAGCTGCGGGCGGGGTCATGTTGGGCACCAAGGCCAACGGCTCCCCCCGCCCCCCCGCGCCCCCTGCTCCAGAGGCGGGTGCAGGATGCTCGGGTCTCCGGAAGGGCGACAGCCGGGAGAGGCTCGGGTTGCCGGTGCGGGGCTGCAGCCAGGTGTGCTGCGGGGCTTTGCCCAAACCCTGTCTCCCGCCATTCATTCGGCCCTCCCCGAGGGACACGGCCCTGGTAGTGGAGGGCAGGGTCTCAGCTCCCGGAGTGACAGGCCTCTGAAGCGGGCAGACGGGAGCCTGCCTGGCTGAGGGAGCAGGCTACGCTTTTTCACCCAAGGGGATGGTGGTAGGGGCCTCTGCCGCCAGCCACCCCTGCCTGACCTGGAGGACACTCGGCGGGAGTAGGGTAAGGCTGCCCCCTGGCGCCCGGCGGGAGCACAGAGCCTCCCCCAAAGGCCTCAGCCGGGAGCCCCCTGCTCCCCACCCCGCCTGTGTCCCTCCCTGGGGGCCTGCGGGCCTCCCCAGCAAGAGCAAAGTTGTTTGGAATTTTCCAGGGCCCAGACCAGCTATAGGATGGGGAAAGATAGGGTCAGTGGCCTGGCGGGAGCTGTGAGGTGTGCCCCCCCCAGTCCCACGCTGCCGTCCCCAGATGGCTCATCTCTTTAAGCTAAACCCTCAGCCATCCGGTGGCTTTAGGAAGAAAAGCAGTTCCGGCCCGAGCCAGCTCGAGCCTGCTAGGTGGGGGGGGGCGGCCTCCCCCCGCCCCCCGCCTTGCTGGAAGGGGGGCCTGTGTGGGAACTTCGGGGACCCTCGAGGTGGCAGGGTCCCAGTGCCCATCAGAAGACCCTACCTTGAGCCTTCTCTGGCCCAGCCTAAGAGCGAAGCTGGTTGAGAGACAAAGAGACGATCGAGGCGCTTGTGACCCATAGATGGCCTGGGGAAGTGCGCCGCCGGCAGAGCGGGAGACCGAGGGGGAGGGGGCTGGGCCGGCGAAACTCAGGCACCCCCGGTGTGCAGATGAGAGAGGAAAGAGGATCCAGCGAAGCGTGCGGGGGGGGGGGGGAAGGGGGCAGGGAGCGCTGGCAGGCGAGGGGCTGACGCCCGCAAAGAGAGGACGATGACCTGCGCAGGGGCTGCTTCAGGGGCGCCGCGCCCAGAGGCGGACAGCGCCAGGAGACGCCCGGGGAAGCGGGATGTGGCTGGGGCGGGGGACTCTTTCAAGAATGTAAGATCTTGCTGGTCCAAGGAGCTCGGTGGGGAGAGGAGGCAGGGGCTGGAGAAGGATGTGGTGAGCCGACAGCACTGTTGGAGGGCCGCGCGGGGTGAATCCTGCAAGGCGGAGGGAGGGGACAAGTTCCCAGGCCAGCGGCCGGACTTAGAGGGAGCTGCCACCTGCGGCTGCCATTGCCTCTGTGGGTCACAGGCTGCTGAGGGCGAGGTGCCTAGGCTGGAGGTGGCTTGAGAGAGCCTCGAAGGGCAGGCGAGCGGGTGGCTCCACGGAGGGGCCGCCGCTGGACACTTGGAGCAGCAGGGGCCTCCGCATCTGGGGGGGTGTGAGCCTCCCCCCAACCCCAGGCCCGACTCACAGGGCCACACCCCGGCTCCCTCTCCGCCTCGTCTTCCCCCAAGTGCATGATGACGCCACCACCCCCACTCCCTGCCTGTGGCCTGTGCACCGCGTGCTTTTCTCAGCAGTGCAAGTCTGGTCAGTCCCTCGCCCGCTGCTCGCCGGCTGCCCTGCCTGCGCCTGACCCCGCTGCCCTCGCCCAATGATGATGCTCTTGTCGGTGCACCTCCCTCTGATCCTGTGGGAGGCGGCCTGGTTGCCACCGGTCCCGGTCCGGGAGGCTAAGGAGAGGCTCGGGAGCCCTTGACCCCCTGAGCGCGCCCGTGTGTAGCCGGGGCCAACTGGGCTCCGGAGACGCACGAAGTTCACGGCCCCGCCCCTCCCCCGCCTCCCGCCGGGATGATCAGGCCAGCAGTTTCTCTGCCCGAGTGGGAGCTGGCCTCTGTGTGTTGACCTGAGTGGCCTGTGAGAGTGTCTAAGCTGACAGGGACATCTACAGTGCCGAGCGCCCGAGCAAACAAAGGCAGGGGGCTTCCAGCCCTTGGTGGGTGCTCGGGGCTTTGCAAAGGTGTCTTCGCAGCTGCTGGGGCTCAGCCGGGAGGCCGGGTCCCGGTACCCGTGGCTCTGTGAGGAGGCTGGTCCCCCAGCGTGTGCCAAGACGGGCTGAGAAGCCGTCCGGCCGGGGGGCTGGGGCAGGAGCCGAGGAGGAAGGGGAGGGGAGGAGGGGGAGCTGGAAGGACGCGGGCGAGGGGAGGGCCTGGGAACTGCGGATGGGAGTGGGCTGGGGGGGCACCCCGCCCTGGGCAACGGTCGTGCCAAGAGGACCTTGCAGTAAGAGAGGGTGTGGGGGCGGGGTGGGGGCTCCGGCTCTTTGGAGGCGCCGCCCAGGGAGCTTTGCAATTGGAATTAGCTGGGAACAAAGGGAAAAAGGGAAGGCTGGAGTCCACCTTGAAGGGCTTTGTGCTTCCAGCCGTGGGAAGGGGAGAAGGGCCCTGGGCAGAACAACCCGAGAGGCCGGGCCTGCACAGCGCCCCTTGCCCCCCAGCCGTGCTTATCCACGCTGAGCCCCCCGGCAGGATTGTTTAAATTCGTGGTTAGGATTTTGTTTGTTTGTTTTTGTCTTTTTAGAGCCGCAGCCTCGGCATTTGGAAGTTCCCAGGCTAGGGGTCTTTAACCCACTGAGCGAGGCCAGGGATCAAACCTGCATCCTCGTGGATACGAGTTGGGTGCGTTTCCACTGTGCCACAACGGGAACTCCCCCTTGTTATGTTTTAAATAAATTTTTTCTATCAAAATAGCTTTAGATACATAGACAAATGGAAGAGACAGCAGTGAGAGTTCTCACACGTCCACACCCAGCTTCCCTGTTGCAAACATTCCCCATTGTTACAATAATCAACCGCTATTACACATTGTCACCAGCCGAAGTCCTGAGTCTTGTTCAGTCTTCCATGGCTTTTCCCTGACACCTTTTTTTTTTTTTTTGGCTTTTTAGGGCTGCGCCTGAGGCATATGGAGGTTCCCAGGCTAGGGGTCCAGTTGGAGCTACAGCTGCCGGCCTTCGCCACAGCTACAGCAATGCGGGATCCGAGCTGCGTCTGCAACCTACACCACAGCTCACGGACGGCAACGCCGGATTCTTAACCCGATGAACGAGGCCAGGGATCGAACCCTCAACCTCATGGTTCCTAGTCGGATTCGTTTCTGCTGCGCCGTGACAGGAACTCCTCTCCCCCGACATCTTTTTCTGCGCCAGGATCCCACACTGCCTGGGTGTCCTACGCTACTCTGGGCTCTGACTGTCCTCCCAGACTCTCCTCATTTTTCGGAACCCGGAAGCAGGTCCTGGGAGATTCCTTGGGGTTTTTGTGGTGTTTCTGTCGTGAGTACACAACGCTGATGGTTACTGAGACCCCATAACACGTCTCCCCTGGTCCGTCTTCCCTGACCTTGAAGATGGGATGGAAAGGGAGAAGATTAAATTCAAGGTGATCCAGGCCGACATGGGCCAGGGGAGACGTGTGGCAAGCGCGGAGTGCCCTGCCTGCCTCCTCCCAGCCCCGTCTCAGGCACCGGGCATGGCCCAAGCCCTTAAGGAATGATACGGCCGTTGAGAAAAACAGGGTACGACCCCGACTGGATAGAACCAAAAGGCTGAAAAGTGGGTGATGGCCCAGTTCTTGGACATCTCCACCCTTCTTCAAAACAGTTGGAATACTCCTCCCACCTGTTAACCTCTGAAATTACGCAGCCCGTAAATAACTACGCACCCGGAGTTCCCTGGTGATGCAGTGGGTTAAGGATCCAGTGTTGTCACTGTAGCGGCTGGGATCGCTGCTGTGGTGCAGGTTCATTCCTGGCCTGGGAACTTCTGCATGTCACGGGTGCAGCCAGAAAGAACCCCCAGACTAACCACCCCATCCTCTTGAGCCTCATTTACCTGCAACGGCTTTTCAGGCGACCACAAAGAGCACAACCTCGATCCGACGACTGACTCCCTGTCTTAGGTGGCAGCTAACAGTGGCTGCGGGATCTGGCAGTGGACCAGTTCTCTGGCCATGAAGAAGCCCGCTGAGGAGTTGCCGCCGTGGCGCAACAGGCTCGGTGGTATCTCTGGGGCACTGGGCCACAGGTTCAATCCCTGGCCCTGCACAGTGGGTTAAGGATCGGGTGTTGCTGCAGCTGAGACTGCGGCTCAGGTCTGATCCCCCTCCAAGGCTTTTCTCCCATCGATCTTTCTCAGTCTTACTCCTTATTTCACCCCCTCGTTGTCTGTGGCACCGAGACGGGCATCATGCTTCCTGTTAAGGGCCACATCTCCTGGCAGTTAGGCGTGGGTTCTTCCCTCGCCGGGCTCTTGACGCATCAACCCTGAGTGGAGGCAATGGGCCACCACATACCTCGGCAGGCTTAGGGAGTGTCGTGGCTGTACACCTTCCTTCTTCCCCCTGGCTTTCTTTTATTCCTTTTCTTTTCTTTTAGTCTTTTTAGGGCCGCATCCATGGCATGGGGAGGTTCCCAGGCTAGGGGTCTAATCGGAGCTACAGCAGCTGGCCTACGCCACAGCCACAGCCATGCCAGATCCAAGCCGTGTCTGTGACCTACACCGCAGCTCACGGCAACGCCGGATCGTTAACCCACTGAGCAAGGCCAGGGATCGAACCCACGTGCTCATGGATCCTAGTCGGATTTGTCACCGCTGCGCTATAGCAGGAATTGCCTGGATTTCTTTTCTGGCCTTCTTTTCGCCCGCGTTCTTGCACTGTCTGTTGATCTTTGAGCCTCCTTGCTGGCCTTGCCAGCGGGTCAGGTGTTGCCTCTCTGTCAGCTGAATAGGTGACCTCCTCCAGGTCACAGGGACCGTGTCCTGGGGGGAGCCTTTGCCTGGCCTCCGGCCCCACCCCTGGCTCTGTTTATTTGTCTTTTTCAGCAGCATAAAGGGAATCCATTTAGTTGACTCCGGGCCCAGAGCCCCTCCCTCCGTCCCTGTCCGGAGGACTGTGCTACCCCGTCTTCTCCCGCTGGCTGGTGTTCCTCCGCTAAGGGGCCTCCTCAGGGTCACCGAACGGGCAGGTTTCTGGTGCCCTCAGGGACGCCACCGTCGCCTTCGCCCAGCAGACCCTCTGTCACGGCCGGATGGCCACAAGGCCAGTTCTCCATGCTTGATTAAACACCTTTCCTGCCAGATCCGCAGAGTCAGGGACTGTCACGGATCAGGCCATCGCCACGATCTCCGAAAATGCCGGGGAGAGCACAGGACAAATTATCTACCACCTGGACCAGGATCCATCAGAGCCCTGTCCCGTCGTGACATCCTGACCAAAAATGGGGGTGACGACAGGCCTCCCACCGGAGTCACCACTAACATGCGTATTCGCTGCGCACTGGGGAAAATTTAGACCAGATGGTTTTAGAAAAAAGACGGTTTTAGAAAAAAGAAGTAAATTTTTTTTTGCTTGCAATACTACACGGTCCCAATACAAACTACGGGACCAAGCGATGTTGCCCGAAAATGGGTCTCTGAGTCCCAGCGACTCTTACAAGGAGGGAGAATAAGTGGGGAGAAGGCCTCCAGATGTTCGGGACCCTATTCCAAGACCCAGGTCTAAAGAACTCCAGCCGGGCATGGCTGGCTCACACGCCATCAGTGTGCCTTCTTCCCCGACAGGAGCCCATGTTCCAGATGACGCCTCATGAGCCCACTTCCCCAGGCCCACAGTCGGGAGCTCACCCCCACCGGTTCTGTGGGGGGGCCGGTTTTCCAGACCATCTGCCTCTGAAGACTCATCTGGGTGGCTGGAGACCCCAGACCCCCATGAATCAGCTCATGGACTTGACCTGCGGCCCACTCAACAACAGAGCTTAGGGTTGAAGAGGCCAAAAGGATTCAGGGACAGTAGCGAAAAGCACAGTTATTGGCAGAAGCAGCGGCAGCCCTCACCCCCACACCTCCCCGGGGTCACCCTCCCTTGCGAAGGCAGCCTGGAGCAGAGCCGCTATCTCACCGAGCATGGATCTGTTTTAAGTGCGGCCAGGAGGGCCACCGGAAAGACACATGTCCCCTGGGTGGGAAAAGTCCCCCAGGACCTTGCCTGAGATGCAGACGCGAGGGCCACTGGAAGCGAGACTGCCCCCAGTCCCGAAGTGGCTCCCAGAGCTCACAAGCCAGTGGTGGCCGAGAGGACTGCAGACTGGTGGGGCCCGGGACCCTCCCTGGATCGCAGGGGACACGTGGTCACTTCTCTGGAGGAGCCTCGCGGAACCCTTGACCTTCCCCTCCTCCTCCGTCGTTCCTGCCACCTGTTTCCGACTTGCGCTCCAGCCCCGGAGCCTTTATAAGCTCAGCACCTCCTCACAGTCACGGCCGGCGCCGCCCTGGGCTCAGCCCGTGGCCCTCAGAGGCCTTAACGCATCTGCCTCCATTTACCCACCAGGCCCGGCGTGTTCCTCCCTCGGCAAACCTAACGGGAGCAGCCAGCAGGCGCTTTTTTCTTTTCTTTTGTCTTTTTAGGGCCGCGCCCGAGGCATAGGGAGGTTCCCAGGATTGGGGTCAAATAGGAGCTTCCGCCACCGGCCTGCACCGCAGCCACAGCCACACGGGATCCTTGACCCCCTGAGCTGCGCCTCGACGGGAACGCCAACACAGCAGTGTTTAAAATCGTCTTTGAGGAGTTCCCGTCGTGGCGCAGTGGTTAACGAATCCGACTAGGAACCATGAGGTTGCGGGTTCGGTCCCTGCCCTTGCTCAGTGGGTTAAGGATCCGGCGTTGCCGTGAGCTGTGGTGTAGGTCGCAGACGCGGCTCGGATCCTGCGTTGCTGTGGCTGCGGCGCAGGCCAGTGGCCACAGCTCCGATTAGACCCCTAGCCTGGGAACCTCCACATGCCGCGGGTGCGGCCATAAACCCGCGGCCATAAAATGACAAAAGGCAA
>PVHT020000083.1:418275-445502 GCA_004024745.2 Catagonus wagneri
TCGTCTTTGAGGAGGCTGGGGGAGCCCAGGAAAGAATCTGCATGTATCCGAATGTAGAAAACGCCCTCAAGGCCAGAAACAAACATTTTTCCCTCTGTACCGATAAGCCTCTTGAGCCGAGGCAGAGGTCGGGGCAGTGACAACAGGACTGGTGGGCCCCGGCTTCTCTCCGGAGCCACACCTCGGGTCTTTACAGGACTGGGTGGCCACCTCAGTGACACCAAATGACCGACACAGCCACTCACCCCTGTGGAAAGGTTTTCCTTTCCGTCGTTTAACTTAGGGAGAAGCCCCGCCCACCCTGCCACGTGCCCCAAATTCCCATCTTGGTGGTTTATGTATAAATGCTCTGGGCATCCTTCTCGGATTTATAAGATTCTTAAACATGGCCCTGAGTTGGGCCTTTCATCTGAAGAGGTGGCCTATAGCCTTGCGTGGTCCCGTTTCTAAAGGTGGCCTGACACTTGCAGCTCTGCCAGGGCCCTTGGGCTCCAGACACCCGGCTTCACCCAAGGAACAGTGGGGTGGAGCGGAGACCCCTCTGGCCTGGGGCTGAGGCAGGCTTCTCCCTGGGGCCTCGCTCAGTGGGGTAAGGATCCGGCGTTGCCGTGAGCTGTGGTGTAGATCGCAGTCGCGGTTTGGATTCCATGTTGCTGTGGCTGCGGTGTAGACCGGCAGCTGTAGCTCCGATTCGATTCCTAGCTTGGGAACCTCCATATGCCCCGGGTGCGACCCTAAAAAGCAAAAAACAAAGGAAAAAAAGCTTCAGGGGACTCAGTCAGCACAGAGTAAGCAGCCCTGCATCTAATAAGAAAACTAATTTCCCAGAGTTCCCTGGTGACTCAGCAGGTTAATGATCCAGTGTTGTCACTGGTCGCTGCTGTGGCAGGAATTTAATTCCTGACCCAGGAACGTCCACATGTTGTTGCTGTAGCCAAAAAAAAAGGAAAAGAAAAGAAAAGAGAGAGAGAGAGTTCCCATTGTGGCTCAATGGAAACGAATCTGATTAGTATCCATGAGGATACGGGTTTGATCCCTGGCCTCGCTCAGTGGATTAAGGATCCGGCGTTGCCATGGGCTGTGGCGTAGGTCGCAGATGAAGCTCAGATCTGGTGTTGCTGTGGCTGTGACACAGTCCGGTGGCTGGCTACAGCTCCGATTAGACCCCTAAGCCTGGGAACCTCTATATGCCACGGGTGTGGCCCTAAAATGACAAAAGACACACACACAAAAATGCCGTGTTAAGGTTCCCTCTTTCCGCTCTGCGGAGTTTCACGTACCCACCGTTACGTCATCACGGTGTTTTCACGGCCCTGGGATTCCCCTGGTCACACATGCCCGCCTTTCTCAAAGCCCTGGCAGTATTTCCTGTCTCTATTCTTCTGCTTTTTCTGCAGTGTCACACAAATGGGCTCATACAGTATGGAGCCTGTTTCAGGCTGGCTTCTTTTACTTAACAATGTGCGTTAAGATGCATCCATTGCTGTATGCGGCTTCACGGCGCTTATCCTCTTCACGGACTGGCGGGACCATAGCGTGTTGATCCATTTACCCAGTGAAGGGTATCTTGGTTGCTTCCAGTTTTTGCCAGTGATTTTTTTTCTTTTTTATAATGATTTTTGTTTTTTTCCATGATATTTGCCATGGAAATATCATGACTAAAGCTTCTGTGAACATTCATGGACTGTTTTTTTTTTTTTTTGTCTTTTTGCCTTACCTAGGGCCGCACCCGCGACCTATGGAGGTTCCCAGGCTAGGGGTCTAACAGGAGCTGTAGCCGCCGGCCTTCGCCACAGCCACAGCAACACGGGATCCAAGCCGCGTCTGCAACCTACACCACAGCTCACGGCAACGCCGGATCCTTAACCCACTGAGCGAGGCCAGGGATCGAACCCGCAACCTCATGGTTCTTAGTCAGATTCGTTAACCACTGAGCCATGAAGGGAACTCCTCATGGACTGGTTTTTCTTTCTTTTTTTCTTTTGGGCCGAGCCCGTGGCATGTGGAAGTTCCTTGGCCAGGGGATGGAACCCACATTTCAACAGCGACCGGAGCCACAGCAGTGACAAAGCTGGATCCTTAACCTGCTGCTCCACCAGGGAACTCCTGTGCTGGTTTTTCCGTGGACCTAATTTTTCAACCCCTTTGGGTAAAATAGCAAGGAGTGCAGTTTGGTAAAAGTATGTTTCGTTTTGTAATAAACCATCAAACTGGAGTTCCTGCTGTGGCACAACGGGATTGGTGGCGACTCCCCTGCACGAGGACGCAGGTTTGATCCCCGGCCCCGGCACAGAGTGTTAAAGGATCTGGCGTTGCTGCTGTGGTGTAGGTTGCAATTGTGGCTTGGATCTAATCCCTGGTCCATGAACTCCATATGCTGACGTGCCAAAAAAAAAAAATTAATTAATTAAAAAAAAGAAAAAAATAGGAGTTCCCGTCATGGCTCAGTGGTTAACTAATCCGACTAGGAACCATGAGGTTGTGGGTTCGATCCCTGGCCTCGCTCAGTGGGTTAAGGATCCGGCGTTGCCGTGAGCTGTGGTATAGGTTGCAGACGCGGCTCGGATCCTGCGTTGCTGTGGCTGTGGCGAAGGCCGGCAGCTCCGACTGGGCCCCTAGCCTGGGAATTTCCATATGCTACAGGTGCGGCCCTAAAAAGCAAAACAAAAACAAAACAAAAGACAAAAAAAAAGAGAAGAAAATAAAAGAAACCACCAAACTAAAAAAGCAAACAGTTTTTTCACAGTGGCTGGACCGAGCTGCACCCCCTGCAGCAGGCAGTGAGAATTCCTGTATTTCAGACTGGGGCCGTTCTCTAGGCAGTCGTGCTTTCTCATCGTTGTTTGCTGTTTTTCCTTTTTACAGCCGCACCCTCGGCGCGCGGAAGTTCCCAGGGCAGGGGTGGAATCTCGCAACAGTGGTGTCCATAGAGCAAACTTGTCACATTTTAATACGGCCCAATTTGTCATTTTGTCTTTCAAGGACCAGGCTTTACATATTGTATCCAAAAATTCATCACTGAGCCCAAGTTCAAGAGAGGATTTTCTCCAGTATTTTCCTCTAGAAGTTCGGCATTTTACATTTAGGTCTGTGATAAATTTGAGGTAATTTTTCTGTAAGGGGATAGGTCCCCTGAAAGGATTTTGAAAGAGCCTTTCTCCACCGCCACCTAACACGCACACACCACGCACACACATGTGTTCTCAAGCTGACATCTGCAAGATTTCGACAGATGTTTAACCAGTTGCAGTGGATATCATTTCTGGTGTATTGTACATACTGATTTAAAACAAAAACTGTGGAGTTCCCTTTGTGGCTCAGTGGTTAACAAACCCGACTAGTATCCATGAGGACGTGGGTTCGATCCCTGGCCTCGCTCAGTGAGTTAACGATCTGGCGTTACCATGAGCTGTGGTTGCAGATGCGGCTCAGATCCCACATTGCTGTGGCTGTGGTGTAGACCGGCAGCTACAGCTCTGATTCGACCCCTAGCCAGGGAACCTCCATATGCCACAGGTGCAGCCCTAAAAAGCCAAAAAAAAAAAAAAAGCCCCCAAACTGTGATAACAGTTTTGACACTTCCACACGTGATTTTGACGCCACAGGTTCACTTTGGAAGCGGGGCCTTGTCTTGCCTCCGCTGCCTATCTGCTGCCTGTTATTTCTCACGCAGGACACTTCTCCAAAACAGAGATGACATTTCTTGCTGTGACCTGTGACCTTAGACATGTGGATGCACACTTATTTATTCATTTATTTATTTGCTTCTTAGGGCCGCACCCGTGGCGTACAGAGTTTTCCCAGGCTAGGGATCCAATCGGAGCTGTAGCCTCTGGCCTACGCCACAGCCACAGCCACATGGGATCCGAGCCATGTCTGCGACCTACACCAATGCCAGATTCTTAACCCACCGAGCAAGGCCAGGGATCAAATCCACATCCTCATGGATGCTGGTTGGGTTCGTAACTCACTGAGCCACAGCGGGAACTCCCGGACTCATACTTCTTCAACAAGCAAGTAAGATGGGGCTTTGGTTTGTGTGACAGCCGCCTGTGAAGACAGAGAGCAGAACACTCCTGGACCCTGAGACTCCGTGGAGCCACTGCAACACTGGCCTGCGGGGATGTGCCCCTTTCCCTGGTGGGACCTGAACCCCCCGGGAGGGGTGTCAGAACAGAGATGAGACTGGCTGGGAGGAATCCTCTTAACTGTTGGATGAAGGGTTGAATTCAGTCACCCAGCACTTCTTTCCTGAGTGATTCTCTTTGGCCGAGTCAGCAGAGACGCTTTCTAGAAGGGGACGCTTTGGTGAGGGAGATAAGCCAACAAAAAGGTGATTTCTTCACGAACTTGGGGAACAGACTTGTGGTCGCCAAGGGGGCGAGGGAGGAGTGGGGGAGGGGTGGGAGGGAATGGGGATAACTAGTGCTTTAATGATGGAATAGCAAGGAGATCCAACTGTATTGCACGGGGAACTATATCTAATTACATGTGACAAATCCATATATGTACATGTAACCGGGCCACCACACGGTGCAGTTGGAAAATCTGACAGAAATCTGTAAACCAGCTATAATGCAAAATAAATAAATAAATAAATAAAAAGAAGAAGGTGATTTCTGCAGAGGCATGCTCTTAAGATGGGCTGGGGGGGTGGCGGCAGCTGAAGCCTGTTCGAGGAGGTGATATTTGAACTGAGACCTGACGGAGTGAGGGAGCGAGCCAAGCAGATAACTGAGTGAAGGGTATTCCAGGCAGAGGCAGCGAGTGCAAAGGCCCTGGGGCCAGTGCATGTACGGTGTGACTGAGGGCCAGTTAAGAAGCCGGTGTGGCAGTTCCTATCGTGGCGCAGCGGAAACGAATCTGACTAGGAACCATGACGTTGCGGGTTCGATCCCTGGCCTTGCTCAGCGGGTTTAGGATCCGGCATTGCCGTGAGCTGTGGTGTAGGTCGCAGACGCGGCTCGGATCCCGCGTTGCTGTGGCTGTGGCGAAGACCAGCGGCTACAGCTCCTGTTAGACCCCTAGCCTGGGAACCTCCACATTACGTGGGTGCGGCCCTCAAACGACAAAAAAAAAAAAAAGAAGCCAGTGTGGGAGTTCCTTTGTGGCCCAGTGAGTTAAGGAGCACAGCCAATAAACAAATAAATAACCAAGTAAGTAAATACTCAGAGAAAAGTCTCATTAAAAAAGAAGAAGAAGGAGTTCCCTTCGTGTCTCAGTGGTTAACAAATCCGACTAAGAACCATGGGGTTGCGGGTTCGATCCCTGGCCTTGCTCAGTGGGTTAAGGATCCGGCGTTGCCTTGAGTTGTGGTGAAGGTCGCAGACGTGGCTCGGATCCCGTGTTGCTGTGGCTGTGGTGAAGGCCGGCAGCTACAGCTCCTGTTAGACCCCTAGCCTGGGAACCTCCATATGCCATGGGTGTGGCTCTAGATAAAGGCAAAAAGACAAAAACAAGAAGAAGAAGAAGCAGCCAGTGTGGCTGGAGCTGGTTGAGCAAGGGGGAGAGTGGGTGCAGAGGGGCGGGAGCAATGACCGGGAGCCCTTGGCCCCCGGGGAAGACTCATGCCTGGGTGTGGAGTGACACAGAGAGCTGTGGGAGGGTTTGGAGCCCAGAGGTGACAAGATCTCAACAAATGGACCGCTCAGGCCCCTCGGTGAGAAAGAAAGCTCAGGCAGGAGAGGTTAAGGGCGGGGTTAGAGGGCAGGTGAGCCGGGTGGGCAGGCTGCTGCTGTCCTTCAGCGCAGTGCTGATGGGGCCTCAAGCCAAGGTGGCACAAGTGGCAGTGGCAGCGCTGGGGCGAGGGAAGGAGGCTGCTTCAGACCAGATGGCCTGGACAGCCGGTCCCCAGAGAGCACATCAGAGCAGAGAGCCAAAGGCATGCAACAAGTGGGTGAAGAGACTTCTGCAGGAGGACACCACTGGTGCAAAGGCCCTGGGGTCGGCCCAGTCAAGGCCCCCAGGGTGCTGGAGCCCGCAGGAACCCGCATGGGTGACGGTGGAGGGAGGCGAGGCGGCGGGCTCCGGGCCGATTGCCTTACAAGGCGTCCTGCAGCGCCGCGGCCGCGCTCGGCCACCAGCGGGCGGCGGGGGCGCGCGCGGAGGGGGCGGGGCCGCCGGGGCGCGGGCGGGGGGCGCGGCGCGGTGGTCACGGAGCCAGGCGACGCTGCGGCTCCGCTTTGGCTCCAGGTCCGCACCCGGCTCTGCGGGGCGCGGGCGGGCGCGGGCGGGGTCCCGGGCCGCGGCCGCCGCAGCCCCCGCGCACACCTGTCACGCCAGGCGCGCCCCCGGCCCGTGCGCGCGCGGCCCGCGCAGTTCGGGACGCGGGAGGCCCAGGCTGCGGAGTCCCTCTCGCCGCGAGGCGCCGAGGGCCCGGGTGCGCCTGGGCGGCCGCGTGGGTGGCTGTGGCAGGCGGCTGTGCTCGGGGTCTCGCAGGTGCATCTCGGGCGGGTTAGCGGCCTGGGGTGGGGGGGCGCGTGCCTGCGGGCGCTGGGCCGTGGGTGGCAGGTCTAGGCCTGGGGGCGGCGGACGGGGGTTGGGGCGCCTTTGGGCGCCGTGGATGGGGCGGGCCCGGGGGCGCCGGGCGGTGGAGGGCGCATGGAGCCTTCTGGAAGGCGGCCAGTCTAGGTTGTGTGGGGGCGGGGAGGGGGGGGCGCCGGTCGATCGCAGCCCTGCCTCTGGGAAGGGGAGCAGTGTATGCGGTGGCCTCGCTGGGAGGCGTCCCCCTGGGAGTGCGGACCTGGACGCTGGGGGAGGGGCGAGCCAGACGGGCTGGGGCAGGGTTGTCCAGGACCTGGGTTCCTGAGCGGGGCCGTCGCTGAGGGTGACTGAGGCACTGCCAGGCCTGGGGTGGGGGACGGGGCTGCCCCCTTGGGCGGGGAGCCTCCCTCCAGCTCTCCCTGCACCCCCAGACATGCTGCTGCTCAAGAAACAGACGGAGGACATCAGTAGCGTCTATGAGATCCGGGAGAAGCTGGGCTCGTGAGTGTGTGTGTGTGGGGGGGGGTGGCATGGGACCTGGACGGCCTCCTCATCTCCTTCAGCTGCGGGGGTCATCCCCCCTCCCCACCTCTGCTCTCCCTTCCCCGCCCCTCGCCTCTCCCCCTCCCTCCCTGCCTCCCCCTCTGCCGCAGGGGCGCTTTCTCCGAGGTGGTGCTGGCCCAGGAGAGGGGCTCTTCGCACCTTGTGGCCCTCAAGTGCATCCCCAAGAAGGCCCTGCGAGGCAAGGAGGCCCTGGTGGAGAACGAGATCGCCGTGCTCCGCAGGTGTGCTCCGTGGCGGGGGCGCCCTGCCTCCTCGGTGTCCCAGAAAGGCCCGGCTTGGGGCTCTGCCCTGCAGGGGCGGCCTGTGCTCGGGAAGGGGCCAGGGTGGGGGGGCGGAAGAAGAGGTGAAGGGTTTTCCTGGGAGCTCGGGGGGACAGGAGCGGCTCATAAGGGGCTTTGTCTTGACATTGCAGGGTCAGCCACCCCAATATCGTGGCTCTGGAGGGTGTCCACGAGAGCCCTTCACACCTCTACTTGGCCATGGAGCTGTGAGGAGCCGGGGATCGGGCCGGGCGGGGCCGGGTGGCAGGCTGGGGCTGAGGGCCTGTGCCAGCTGAGCCGCTGCTCCCCCCAGGGTGACGGGGGGTGAGCTGTTTGATCGCATCATGGAGCGTGGCTCCTACACAGAGAAGGACGCCAGCCACCTGGTGGGCCAGGTCCTCGGCGCCGTCTCCTACCTGCATAGCCTGGGCATCGTGCACCGAGACCTCAAGGTGCCCACCCACCCGGCCCTTGCCCCGCGTCTCTGTGCACCGTGGGTCTGGGGGCACTTGAGGGCTGACCCCGTGCTTTCTCTGGTTCCGCTGCGTCACAGCCTGAGAACCTCCTGTACGCCACGCCCTTCGAGGACTCCAAGATCATGGTCTCTGACTTCGGCCTCTCCAAGATCCAGGCTGGCAACATGCTAGGCACCGCCTGTGGGACCCCGGGATATGTAGGTAAGCGAAGGGGGTGCCCTGAGGCTCTCTGGCGGGGCGGGGGCCTGGGGGGCCCCGTGGGAGCCGCGGTGCCGGGGGCGGGGCAGGCGGTGGGCCTCTCCTGGGGTGGCCTGGGCTGAGCCGGGCAGCGCTGAAGGTGCGGCGCGCGGGTGGGCGTCTGTCTGTCTCTGGCCCCCAGCCCCGGAGCTCTTGGAGCAGAAACCCTACGGGAAGGCCGTAGATGTGTGGGCCCTGGGTGTCATCTCCTACATCCTGTGAGTGACCGCTGGGAAGGCTCTTCTCCTGCCTGCCTGCCCCCTGCTGGGTTGGGGAGGTTTGGACAGCTGGGTGATTCATCTGTGGGTGCCAGGCTGTGTGGGTACCCCCCCTTCTACGATGAGAGCGATCCCGAACTCTTCAGCCAGATCCTGAGAGCCAGCTACGAGTTCGACTCTCCCTTTTGGGATGACATCTCAGAGTCAGGTGAACTTGAGGCCGGCCCGAGCTCGGGGAGGTGGGGGGAGCGATGAGGGGACGTGGGGACGAGGTGGGCTGACCTGGCCTCCCGCTCCAGCCAAAGACTTCATCCGGCACCTTCTGGAGCGAGACCCCCAGAAGAGGTTCACCTGCCAGCAGGCCTTACAGCATCTTTGGTGAGCTGGAGCCCTGCCAGGCCGCCCTGGGACCCGGAAGGAGCACACCCTTAGAGAGCGCGCCCCCCCCTGACCCTCGGCCTCCCCCTAGGATCTCCGGGGACGCAGCCTTTGACAAGGACATCTTGGGCTCAGTCAGTGAGCAGATCCAGAAGAATTTCGCCAGGAACCACTGGAAGGTCGGTGTGGGGACGGACCTGTGGACCGGGCTCAAGGCTGCCCCCCTCTGGGCTGTCCCATCCCTCGGCCTCCACGCTGACCTCGAGGTCCTGGGACCAGAGCCGTGGCCTGACATGGCTCTCCCCCTGCAGCGAGCATTCAATGCCACCTCCTTCCTGCGCCACATCCGCAAACTGGGGCAGAGCCCAGAGGCTGAGGAGGCCTCGGGCCGGAGGGTGGCCAGCCACAGCCACCCGGGCCTCCAGACTGGCCAGCTCTCTAAGTGGTGACATCCAGGTGTGTGGGGCTGGGCCTTGCCCCCCAGTGAGCTTAGAGGGTGGCGGGCCCACATGGTCAAGAGCGGAGGGCTGGGACCCGGGAGCGCAGGCAGGGGAGGAGCCCGGGTTCCTGGGGGAGAGGGTGTGAGAGAGGGAGGGGGAGGGGGAAGGCCCCTTGTCAAGACCCAGTGGGCGCCCCTGTTGAGAGCCTCGGCTGGGAGCCGGGCACGCGGGGCAGGCCAGGGGCGCCTGCTGACTGTCCCCTGCCCTGTGCTTCTCTCTCGCCCTGACCCCAGGCAGATGCTGAGGCCGACTGCATGGACCCCTACTCCAATCCAACGGACCCTTCAGTCCCCTCCTCCCGCCGCCCACGGGGCTGGCCTCTGCTAACGAGTTGGAGTCCCGCGGGCGTGGTGCATGGCGCGCAGGGCGGGGGGCATGTCCACAGGGGCTCCTTTCCCCTGTCGCTGCCACATCCCTTCTAGAAGCCAAGAGGCCCCAGGGGCTGTCCTTCCTGCGTGCTGTTCTGTGCTTCGCTGACTGTGAGTGGTGCTGCTTGTGTTGTGGCCCCCGACCCCCTCCGGATCCCCCCCAGATCAATAAAGACAGACGGAGCAATGGGCGGCGGTGAGCTGGGGGGAGGGCTGATGGGCGGGGGCGGGGGTGTCAAGGAAACCCAGGAGGCTGGCCCACCACGTGACCTTGCCCATTGCCACCCAAACCTTTGTTGCCTCTGATCCCCACTTCCCAAAGTGCCAGCCAGAGGCCCTACTTCCCAAAGTGCCAGCCAGAGGCAGACAGAGCATTTCCAGCACACACTTTCTTGGACAGAAGGGCGCTCGCTGGAAGCCCAGTAGCAGCGCGTGGAGGAGGAGCCCCTCAGCCAGGAGGGGGCGCCGCTGGGACCTCAACCCTGTGTTGTGTCCTGGCTTTGGAACCCATGGGGTCCAGGGCCCGCCAACCCAGCCTGGGTGGTGGCTTCTGGTATGAGGACTGGTGGCCCGTCTCGTGGCCCGCACGGCCCCTGCCCCTTGCACCCTCATTCCGGATGGAGCAGGGCCCTGGAGTCCGGCTGGGCCCCAAGCCTTTCCTAGCGAAGGCCTTTCTCCCGCACCTGCCAGAAGGCTCCCAGAGGCTCTCCTCATCCCGGTGGCCCCTGCCAGCCTCCACTGCAGGCCTGACGGAGAAGACCCTTCTCCTTGTCGACCTTTGGGACCCGAGGGGAGGCGGTGAGGCCCAGAGCAGGGCTGGCCGGGATCTCAGGGCTGGGGCTTCAGCAAGGGCCTGGCTCTCCCTGAGGAAGGTGGGTGCTCTCACCCGGCCTCCAGGGAACTGGGCACAGCCCGGGCTGGGCACACGCAGCTGCTGCTTCCCAGGCCCGCGAGTCCCTCTCTGCTTTCTCTGCTCAGCATCCTCCCTCCCGCTCCTGCGCCCTGAGCCCAGGGCAGGTCCCAGGTGGTAGGTAGCTTCGTCTTCCGTCCGCATGGCCACTTCTCGGCCGTCGTTCGCTCCAGGCTTTGGGGGTCACACGCCTGCCCGCCTTCCTCTGCTCACAGTCCAGGGGACCCCAGGCGGCCGTCACCTTGCCTAGGTCTCGTAGCTTGGCCTCTTCACCTCCGATGACCTGTCCTGCCTCCCGTTAGTCTCCGCCTTGGGGGCATTGTCATCTCCTCCCTGCCACCTCGAGTGTCCCCTTCGTTGCTTCTCTGCCCAGCTTTTCAGTTCACTCTGGCCTCCCACCGCGGCCACGTGTTTTCGTTTCATTGTCAGAACTGATCGGGCCTCTGCTCTGTGCCGGGCCCGTAGGGCAAGGTGCCTGCCCTCATGCGGGAGGCCGCGCGGTGGCGGGGCCGGCTTACTCAGACGAAGGGGAGTCATCTGCGCGGGGAAGGATCGGCAGCTGGCTGCTCCCAGAGCCCTGAGCAGGAGCACCAGAGCCAGCCTTCCAGAAGGAATCACGCCCCTTCGGAGGTAGCCAGCTCTTCCAGCCCAGCCCCCTCCCCCCCAAGTGGAGGCCCCAGCTCCCGCCGCACCGACTCAGGGTGCAATTTGACCTCCGGCCAGCAGGCGGCGCCATGGTCACATTTTCCCACGTCCATCAGCCACCCTTTGATCCTTCAGCACCTGGGCCAGCTGCTCAAAACCAGGTCGTCCACCGGCTCCACCACCAGCTCCCCCACCCCATCCTGCCCCAGGGAAGCCTCGCCTGGGGGAGAAGGCTACCCTGCTCATCTGGGAGGGGGGAGACGGGGCCCCTCAGGCCAGGCAGAGGTGGCACCCTTCCTGTAGCTTTGGGTGATCCAGGCTGTGGGATACCCTGGGCAGCTTGGGAGGGTGAGAGCATTTCAGGCTCTGGGAGCAGCAAGAGGGACCGGCCAGCCTGGAGGCTGGTGAGCGGCCGGAGAGGTGGGGCCGGAGGGCGCCCTTGTCAGGCCGCGGAGTTGGGAGCAGGTTCGGCGCGGGGGGAGAGACAACAAGACTGGCTTCAGACACGGTGAGTCGGGGTGCCTGAGGGCGCAGGGAAGTAGAGTTAACGGGGCTCCTCATCTGTCTCTGATTAAAAGAATGTGGCTTGGCTCAGTGGTCTTTACTGAGCACCTGCTGTGTGCCGGGCACTGTTTCTGAGAGCTTGGCGCGTCTTAATGCGAACCTGAGCCGTGAAGCAGCGCCTGTCCTTATCATTGCCCCCATTTTGCATATGAGGAGTCGGAGGCAGAGAGGCCACCCAGCCTTGGCTCTGTCTCCTGGCTGCCTCTGCAAGCGAAGGCGGCTTGTGTGGAAGATGCAGGTCGTGTGGGGACTTGAGAGGATGGGGTGATTCTTTACCCTTGGCTTTGAGTTAGAGGCTGGCAGGAGGCTTTATCGCCTTTAATTAAGACCTCCGTACCTCTACTACTTCTTTTTTTTTTAGCTTTTTAGGGCCGCACCCGCGGCATACGGAGGTTCCCAGGCTACGGGTTGAATTGGAGCTGCACCTGCCGGCCTACACCACAGCTCACGGCAACGCCAGATCCTTAACCCACTGGGCAAGGCCGGGGTCGAACCTGCGTCCTCATGGATCCTAGTCGGGTCCGTTAACCACTGCGCCACGATAGGAACTCCTGTGCCTCTATTTCATTTAACTGTTTCCCCGTGAAATGGGAACCTGGGAGGTAGGGTGCAGGATCTGGACCCTAGAAAGACCCCTCTGGGGTTCTGCGTGGGACCGCTGGGAAGTGGGGCGGGGCTGATGGTGGGGACACGTGTCTGGGGGCCATGGTGGGTGACAGAAGAGGGTCTGGAAGCATGGAGGTAGGTCGTAGTGGACTGAGCAGGGGGACTGCAAGGGAGTCAAAGAGAGATGACGGGACCACACCAGGCCCCCTGACACGACGCTAAGCCCAGCTCCGCCCTGCCAGTCACTTGGGCACGAGGCAATCTCCTCAAGTGGGCAAAAGACGTGAAGGGTGGACTGTTTGGGAAAAAAACAAGTACCCCGGTTTGGTGGATTGAGGGTGGTTGTGAAAAGTGGTCAGAGATTGGCCTAGAAAGCGAACGTTCTCAAGGGGGCACTAGGGAGCCGCTGGGCGCTGTAGGTAGGACAGTAACAAGCTCACATTTTTGCTTTAAGAGCGTCTTGCAGGAGTTCCTGCTGTGGCGCACTGGGTAACGATCCGATCTGTCTCTGTGGATCCCTGGCCCGCTGCAGGGGGTTAAGGAGCCACTGTTGCTGCAGCAGTGGTGTGGGCCGCAAACGTGGCTTAGATTCAATCCCTGGCCCAGGAACTTCCGTATGTGGTGGGTGCGGCCAAAAAGCAGAAAAAAAAAAAAAAAAGGGGGAGAGAGAGGAGTTCCCATTGTGGTGCAGTGGAAATGAATCCGGCTAGTATCTATGAGGATGCGAGTTCGATCCCTGGCCTTGCTCAGCGGGCTAGAGACCTGGTGTTGCCATGAGCTGCGGTGTAGGTTGCAGACGTGGGCCAGATCCCGCGTTGCTGTGGCTGTGGTGTAGGCCGGCAGCTGTAGCTCTGATTCGACCCCTAGCCCAGGAACCTCCACATGCCGTGGGTGCGGCCCTAAAAAAAGAGAGAGAGAGAATTTTTCAGTGTCTTCCATCCCTGTCTGGCCTCAATATAACAACCTCAAGCCTAGATTCCCCCCACCTCAGGCCCCATGGAGATTTCAATAGTTCTCCTCACGCCAGGGAGCCAGGCCTGTCTCGCATGCTGTCCCAAGTAGAGGCCCAGTTGCCTTTTCTGTTTATCCTTGTAGTTCTTTCAACTGCCGCTTTATTTTTTATTATTTATTTATTTGTTTGTTTTTAGGGCCACGCCTGCGGCACATGGAGTTTCCCAGGCTAGGGGTCAAATCGGAGCTGCAGCCGCCGGCCTACATCACAGCCAGAGCAACACCGGATCTGAGCCGCGTCTGCGACCTACACCACAGCTCACGGCAACGCGGAGACTTAACCCACTGAGCAAGGAGAGGGATCGAACCCGCATCCTCGCGGATACTAATTGGGTTCGTTACTGCTAAGCCTACAACACAAACTCCGTTTATGTATTTTTAAGTTAGGCTGTTAAGTGCGGATGAGTTTAGAACTGCTGTGTATTTCAGGTAAGTTGAATATTTGATCAAAATGGAGAAACAGGCGCTAATACTAATAACGCTTTGCCCTTAAATTCGACTTACACACTGTCAGTGACATGGCAACGATATCGCTCTTTTGGTGACTCTTTGCCTGGCAGATCTTGTTCAATCCTTCCTCCTTCAAATTTAAGCTTTTTTTTTTTATTACGGAGATATAATTAACATATCATAAAATTCACCCCTTTACGATGGACAATTTATGGGTTATTTTGGTATACAGATGGTCCCTGACTTAGAGTAGTTTGACTTACGATTTTTTGGCTTTTTATGATGGTACTAAAGCAATAGGCATTCAGTAAAAACTGTGCTTCAAATTTTGAATTTTGATCTTTTCCTGGGCTAGTGAGATGGGGTCCAGTCCTTTCTGGTGATTCTGGGCAACGACAGGCATCACAGCTCCCACTCAGCCACTTGACCATGAAGGGTAAACAAGTGATGCACTTAGAACCATTCTGTGCTCAGACAGTCATTCTGCCTTTCACTTTCGGCACAGTATTCCCTTACAGGAGAGATATTCAATAGTTTCTTATATTAATAGGCCTTGTGTTAGATGATTTTGTCAACCGTAGGCTATTAAGAGTGCTCTGAGCATGTTTAAGGTAGGCTAGGCTAAGCTGTGATGTTTGGTAGGTTAGGTGCATGAAATGAATTTTCTTTTTTTTTTTTGCCTTTTTTTAGAGCCACACCCGCGGCATATGGAGGTTCCCAGGCTAGGGGTCTAACAGGAGCTGTAGCCGCCGGCCTTCGCCACAGCCACAGCCACGGGGGATCCGAGCCGCGTCTGCAACCTACACCACAGCTCACAGCAACGCCGGATCCTTAACCCACTGAGCAAGTGCCAGGGATCGAACCCGCACCCTCATGGTTCTGAGTCAGATTCGTTTCCACTGCGCCACGATGGGAACTTCCAATGCATTTTTGACTTGAGGTATTTTCAGCTCATGATGGATTTGTGGCTCTGCAAAAAGTTGAGGAAGATCTGTATTTACAGTTTACGTCATCACGATCTAATTCTAGAACATTTTCAGCACTCCAAAAGAAAACGCTGTATCCATTAGTGGTGACTCCCCATCTCCCCAGCCCCTGGCAACCAGTAATCTACTGTCTGTCTCTGTGGATTTGCCCTTTTTTTTTTGGGGGGGGTGTACCTGAAGCACGTGGAAGTGCCTGGGCTAGGGATCAAGCCACGCCACGGCAACCCAAGCTGCGGCAGTGACAACACTGGTTTCCTTTTTTTTTTTTAAGGGCCACACCCAAGGCACATGCAAGTTTGTTCCCAGCCTAGGGGTTGAATCAGAGCTACAGCTGCCAGCCACAGCCACAGCCATGCCAGATCCGAGCTGCGTCTGTGATCTACACCACAGCTCACGGCAATGCCGGATCCTTAACCAACTGAGCGAGGCCAGGGATGAACCTATATCCTCATGGACACTAGTCAGGTTCTTAACCCACTGAGCCACAATGGGAACTCCCTCATAATTTCTATATCCGTATTAAGAATCTCTATTTATTCATTGTTTTTATACTTTCTTTTAACTCCTTAAGCATGGTTTTCTTAAGTACTTTGAGCATATTTATAATAAGTGCTTTGAAGTCTTTATGTACTAATTTCACTATCTGGGAACACTTAGAGACTGCTGACTGTTTTCTCTAATGTGGGTCACACTTTGCTGTTTCTTTGCATGTCTTGTAATTTTTTTGGATGAAAATCAGACATTTTGGATAATATTTTCCAGAAACTCTGGATTCTAAGGTTCCCTTTCCCCCAGAGGGGTGTGTGTGGTGTGTGTGTGGTGTTTTCACCCGTTTCTTTGTTCTATAACTTTTCCGGACCAAGTCTGTGAAATTTGTCCCCCACTGCAGTATGCAGTCACTGGAGCCTCTGCTGAGTTGAAAAAAAAGAGCATAGTCTCGTTTAAAATTTAAGCGTGCTTTTCTAGGGGCTGCCTCTGTAGAAACCTAGCCTAGGGGCCAGCCAATGATTGGACAGAAACTGTGTTCAGACATCCTGAGCTGCTAAGCCTTGTGTTCTCTGCTCATGGATCTATGGGTGTGCAGGTGGGGGAGTTCTTTCAACATTCAGGCTATTTTCAGGCCTTCTCCGGGTTTTCTTTCCACTGACCCTCTCAAGTCTCCTACATGCGCGTGCCTGGCCTCAGGGTGGTCCGGGAGAGCCCGAATGGCTCGGGACCCCTCCCTTCTCCAGCTGGTCAGAAGTATGCCACACTCACAGCCCGCTGCATGATCTGTCCCCGAGGAGTCACCTCCACTGATAACGTCCCTGGGTATGGCTGTTGGCCGCCACTCCAGATTGACTCACCGCCTTTCAGACCTGGGTAGACAGGCCGCTGGTTTGTAGTTGTTTTTTTGAGGGTGGCGACATTATTTGTTGATATCCTCATTGGGCCATAGCTGAAAGTCCTGACCCTTCAATCTTTCCTTTTTGCCCTATTACTTAGATGTGGCACTTATAAACATCTTGTGGCTCAGAGATAATGAACCTGACTAGCCTCCATGGGGACTCTGGTTCGATCCCTGGCCTTGCGTAGTGGGTTAAGGATCCAGCATTGCCGTGAGCTGTGGTGTAGGTGGCAGATGTGGCTTGGATCCTGCGTTGCTGTGGCTGTGGCGTAGGCCGGCGACTACAGCTCCGATGGGAACCCTAGCCTGGAAACTTCCATATGCCATGGGTGTGGCCCTAAAAGGGCAAAAAAAAAAATATTCTTTAACAGGAGAATTTAGTGTATTCACTTTGCTTTGTGATATTTGGATTAATTTTTTTGGTCTTTTTTGTGTGTGTGTGTGTTTTTAGGGCTGCACCCGCGGCATATGGAGGTTCCCAGGCTAGGGGTCTAGTCGGAGCTGTAGCTGCTAGCCTACGCCACAGCCACAGCAACGCCAGGTCCTTAACCCACTGAGCGAGGCCAAGGATCAAACCTGCAACCTCATGGTTCCTAGTCAGATTTGTTTCTGCTGAGCCACGACGGGAACTCCTAGAGTCCTTCAATATTGACACAGGCATGAAAGAGTAACGGGGTCCAGAAGGATTTGCTGGAGGCGAGTGTGGACAAGTCAGGGAGTTAAAGGCCCCCACACTTTTGTGGGTTTTCCCTGTGGCAGCCACACTGGGTTCTCACAGTGAAGACTGGAGAAAAATATCACGCTTCTGGTGGTGGGGCAGGCGGCGGTCCAATCAGAGCTGTAGCTGCCGGCCCACGCCACAGCCACAGCCACAGCCACGCCAGATCCTTACCCCACTGAGCGAGGCCAGGGATCGAACCCACAACCTCATGGCTCCTAGTCGGATACGTTTCCACTGTGCCCCGATAGGAACTCCAGAGCATTCTGTTCTTAACAAAGCTCACCCTCAAGACAAGCTTTCCTGGCAGAGCCTGATCTACTGGGGTTCTATCAGTAGCCCACAGAGAAATGCCTGTGAGACTCACAACCCAGAGGGACGGGGTCACCAAAAGTTGGAGACCGGAGTTCCCACTGAGGCACAGTGGGATAAGAACCCAACCGCAGGAGTTCCCCCTGTGGCTCAGCCGTTAACCGAATGCGACTAGTACCCTTGAGGGTGCCCATTCGATCCCTGGCCTGGCTCAGTGGGTTAAGGGTCTGGTGTCAGGGAGTTCCCTCCTTGGCGCAGCGGAAACGAATCCTGCTAGGAACCACGAGGTTGCGGGTGCCGCCCCTGGTCTCGCTCAGTGGGTTAAGGATTCCGCGTTGCCGTGAGATGTGGTGTAGGTTGCAGACGCGGCTCGGATCCTGCGTTGCTGTGGCTGCGGTGTAGGTCGGCAGCTGTAGCTCCGATTAGACCCCTAGCCTGGGAACCTCCATATGTTGTGGGTGTGGCCTTAAAAAGACAAAAAAAAAAAGAAAAAGGAAAGCATCAGAACCAGACTCAGATATGTCAGGGATGTTGGAATCATCAGAATAGCAAGTTACAATACTATGATCAAGGAGTTCCCTGGTGGCTCAGTGGGTTAAGGATCTGGCATTGTCTCTGCTGTGACTCAAGTTACTGCTGTGGTGTGGCTTCAATCAGTGGCCCAGAAGCTTTTGCATGCTGTGGGTGTGGCCAAAAAAAAAAAAGACTGATTAATATGCTAAGGGCTGCAAGGTTAACCTTTGCGGATCTTACCTCAAAGCCACAAGGCAGCATCTTTAACCTCTCTGGCTCTGACCCCTGCCTCCCTCTTTCCGGTATAAAGACGCGAACGACGGCATCTAGGGCCCCCCTGGATAATCCGGGACCATCTCCCCGTCTCCAGGTCCTTGACTGAGTCGCATCCGCAGAGCCCCGTCCGCCCTTCCTGTTTATGTCTTCACAGAGTTCCCAGGTTAGAATGCGACCATCTGTGGCGGGGTGGGGTGGGGGGGCAATATTCTGCCGCGCACCCTTGAATTGAGAGCATTGCCCTTCTAGGGCCCCGGCTTCATGCAGGGGCCCAGGCATTGTCTCCCAGCTCCTGTGGGTGGCCTCTGGAAAGCCACGAGAAGAGGGTGTCGGAGGAAGCGGGGGTGGCCTCCATCTCCTGGCTGTGGATGACCTTGGAGGTTGTTTTTTTTTTTTTTTAAGGGCCACACCCACGGCACATGGAAGTTCCCAAGCTGGGAGCTGAACGGGAGCTGTAGCTGCCAGCCTACGCCACAGGCACAGAGGTATCCTCTCATTTTCCCACCAGCTCCGCCACTCATTCAAACATGTTTTTAGACTTTCTCCTACATTCTGGAGGGTGTGGGCCAGGAGGGTTTCTCTGGGCATGTGGTGCCCATTGCTAACAAACTCCACTTGTTTCGTCCACCCTCCAGCTTCCCCGTCGCTTCCTGCCGCGTCCCTGCTGCTGGGCAATATGGCTTTATTTATTTATCTATTGGCTGCGCCCACGGCATGTGGAAGCTGCTGCAATGACAACGCCAGACCCTTAACCTGCTGGGCCACCAGGGAACTCCTGGGCATTGTGGCTTTGGAAGGACGCCTCCAGCTTCAGCGTGTGGAAGGCACTGGATGAGTCCCAAGCTGAGGCCGGGAGGCTAGCGAGGAGCAAGTCCCAGCTGTCCCTTCAGGTGGCCCAATGGCCTCCTCGGGCTCCCCCTGCCCCCAGCCCAGGCCTCTGCAGTCCAAATTCCACACTGTGTCAGGCAGAGGGACACAGCCTCAGACGTGCAGCCTTCCTGCCCCCCTCTGCCAGCCCGGGTCCTCCAGGGGCTTGGGTTGGACTCTGCACTGAGCCTCAGGGCTCAGCTGCCAACCCCCAAGGTCACTTCTGGGCCCCTGCTCCCCGCCTCTCTCCACCACACTAGACACCAGGTGTCATTGACTGCTTTACCCGGTCTGTGTGGTGTCTTCCCTCCCGCCTTCCCCGCCGTGTCCCCGTCCCGAGCTGTGTGGGGCACAAAGCTGGAGCTCCATGGGCTGTGCGTGAACCGGTGACTCAGAGGCTGAGCCGACAGGCAGTGTGGACGCCAGATGGGAAATGCCACGGAACCCCCAATTAGCCCAGCAGCCCCCCTTCCTAGGCCTCTGTCCCCACCTTCCCCCCAAACTCCCCAGTGCTCAGGGACCAGCTTCCCTCCATTCACAATCTTACAGAAACCGTTTATTTAGGAACAGTTAGAGGGCAGCCGGGGTGTGCGTCCCCAAGGGTGACATGGCTCCGCCGAAGGGACTGCTGGCCCTGGGCTGGGTCTGTAAGCAGGCCAGCACGCGTGTGTGTGTTCGCACACACACACACACACATGTACACACGCACGCGCCACCCATGAGGGGTAGTTACTGCAATGAATGCCCATGTGTGTGTGTGTGCACGCGCACGCGCGCGTGCAGCTTGGCCCTTCCCCGCCCCCCAAAGCAACCACGGCTGCGGAACCCACAGCAGCGAAATCTGGGCCTTTTCTTCCCCTCCCCCACCCCAGCTCTTGCTCCGAGACCCCCATCTCCTCTGGCGGCAGTTTGACCACCCTCAGTCACAAAGAGCCCCAGTGATCCTGCGAAGACATCTGGGAGAGCAGGAAAAAAAGCATCTTTTCAAATGTCAAGTGGCTAAACAGTCAGGGCGC
This sequence comes from Catagonus wagneri, assembly GCA_004024745.2. Lineage (NCBI taxonomy): Eukaryota > Metazoa > Chordata > Mammalia > Artiodactyla > Tayassuidae > Catagonus > Catagonus wagneri. The sequence continues at coordinate 438,021 of PVHT020000083.1, forward strand.
CAGATGTGCGGCCGGGAACCCGCCCAGCGGCTCCCAGGCCGGCGCCCTCCCCGGTAGCACTGCCCGGCAAGGAGCCACCCAGAAAGGGGCTGTCCCTGTGGACGCTGGGCAGCTGCTGCGCCTGCCTCCGGGGCCACATCCCCCCAGGAGTCCCCCCCCCCACCCCGTGTCGAGAGAGGCCCAAGCTCCCTGACTGTGCTGCTGCTGCTGCTGGTGGTACACCCGCCCCCCTCCCCGTAAGCACACATTTGGGAACAGGGACGGGCCCGGGAGCAGGTCCCCGCGGCAAATGAGGCGGCCCGGAACAGGCACCCACGCCCTTCCCGAAGGAGGAAACCACAGGGAGGCCCGCGACCCGGCCACGCTGGCCGAGCATACAGGGCCTGGGCCCTGGGAACGGACGGCGTCCCGGAGGAGTCCCCCAGAATGGGAATCCCCACCCCCACCCCCCCAAAGAGGAAAGTAACAGTCACAGAAGAGGCAGGTTCCGGAGCGGGGTTCCACCCAAAAGCGGTGCGGCTCAGGCCGGGGACCCCGGGCCCGGCCCATAGGCACGTTTAATAGGATTGTCATGGATGTTTCTCTCCCCACGGCCACCTGCCTCACCCCCCAGCCCCCCCATGAGGTATCGTGCTCCCCCCACCCCCACCCCCCCCTTAGGCTGAGCCCCCTCCCGGCCCGTCCCCAGCGCGTGGGCGGCTCGGAGCACCCGCTGGGGGGGCGGCCCGGGGGGGCCCTAGGTGGCGTCCAGCTCAAAGACACCATCGCTGGTGGGGGTGGTGAAGAAGGACGGCGGGTCGGACGCGGCCGACTCCTGCCCGCCGCTGCCCCGCTCCCGGGCGCGCCGCTCCTCCAGCCGCAGGCTGCGCTCGAAGTCCAGCAGCTGCCCCATGAAGTTGAAGTTGGGCGAGATGTTGGACTTCTTGCGCTTGACCAGGTCGTAGGCATCGTTGAGCGAGAGGTGGAGCTTCTGCATGAGGTAGGCCACGGTGACGGTGACGGAGCGGCTGACGCCAGCCAGGCAGTGAACAAGCACCCCGCAGTTCTGGGACAAGGCCTCGTCTAGGTGGGGGCACAGCGCGGCCCGTGAGGCGCGGGCGGTGGCCTCCCGGAGTGCCCCCTGCGGCCCCCACCCCGCCATTCCAGCCCTGCGCGGCCCTGGGAGCCCCGGAGAGGGGGGAAGTGGGGGGGGGGGGACAACAGGCAGGGGACTCACCAATGAATGCAATGGCCTCGGGAAAGAACCGGGACAAGTTCTGGCTCCAGTGGTCCGAGATGGGGATCTGCTTGTAGTGGAAGTCACCGTTCTTCTCGAAGAGGTTCGGGAGGTTGGGGGTGACATTGAGGATGTAACGGATGCCGAGCTTGGCCAAGCTCTCCACATTGGCCGAATCCCGGGCGCTGCCCAAGTAGAGGTTGGGCAGGATCTGGACGGGGAAAGCCGGCCGCAGCCCTGCTGGGGGCGGCGTGGCGCCCTCCGAATCCAGGCCACAGCTCATGGAGTCGCGGTCGGGCTCAGACTCCCCGTCGGAGCAGTCGGAGCCCAGGCACAGGCCACCCAGCCCCACCACTGGGCTGGGCACCGGGGCTGCGCTCGGGCCCCCACGGCTGTTGAGGCTGGTCTCACACAGGTGAGGGCATTCGGCCTGGAATCTGCTGAAGCCACCTAGGAGGGGACAAGGGGAGGATATAACAACCCCATGGCCAAGCCAAGGCAGGCAGGAGGGCTCAAAGAACTTCAGATGTCCCCAGAGCCTTGGGGAGGACAGCGGCCATCAGTTAAAGACGAGGAAAGGTTCGGACGTGAGTTCTCTGCCTGGGTGTCTCCCGATGCAGCTTGACCAGGAGCACTCGAGGAAAGTGTAGTTATCTGCAGATGGAGGTGTTCGCCTCTTGGGGCTTCGGGGCCATGCAGGTGGAATGCTACACTTTCCTCGGCCTGGAAATCCAACGTTTTATATATTTCTAGATCCTGGTGCATTCAGAATGGAGCAAGTGACCACGGTTCAACGAACCTCCTCCGTGAGGGGGGGCAGCTGGCTCTGTAGGTTCATGGGCATCCCGTCCCTACCCTGGATCTCTTGGGGGTGTTTGGCTTGGCAAGGAGCCAGTGCGCCTGCATCAGCCCAGCTCCCCTCCACCCCCAAGCCCTGCTGAGACCATGGCGGGGGCAGGTCTCTGCCTCTTCCTGCCTTCACTGCCTCTCTCCCCCCACTGCCCACTCCAGACCCTTTGCAGAGTGGGATTTGGCCTTGTTCCTGCCTCCCCTGCCCATGGCTGAGCAGCTGGGAGAGGTGGTGATAGGGCTGAGAGCCTGCACTGGGTCCTCTATTCTTTTTTTATTTTCCTTTTTTTTTTTCTTTTGTCTTTTTAGGGCCGCACCTGCGGCATATGGAGGTTCCCAGGCCAGGGGTCCAATCGGAGCTGTAGCCGCCGGCCTGCACCACAGCCACAGCCACATGGGATGTGAACCGCATCTGTGACCTACATACACCGCAGCTCACAGCAACGCTGGATCCTTAACCCTGAGCGAGGCCAGGGATCGAAACTGTGTCCTCATGGATACTAGTCGGGTTCGTTACCGCTGAGCCACAACGGGAACTCCCCTTGTTTTGTTTTATTTTTTTTCGTGAACCACTGAGCCACGACAGGAACTCCCTTTTATTTTCGTTTTTTTTTAAACCCACTGAGTGAGGCCAGAGGATTGAACCCGCACCCTCACGGATATTATTCTGATTCTTAACCTGCTGAGCCACAATGGAAACTCCCTCACCCCCTTTTTTTTTCTTTTTCCAGCTGTACCCGAGGCATATGGAATCCCCGGGTCGGAATCTGAGCAACAGCTGCAGCAACGCCATATCCTGAGCCACTGTGCCGGGCTGGGGATCGATCCAGCGCCTCCACAGAGACAAGCCGGATCATTAACCCACTATGTCACAGCGGGAACTCCCTGTATCCTCTATTCTTGAGCATCCAGGGAGCCGAGTCAGGCCACCCCGACTCTCCCCATCTTCCAGACTCAGAAACTGGGCTTCCCAAGATTGAAGGACCTCCCCAAGGTTACGGTCAGGGTCTCACCTTCACTTTAGACAAAATGAGGCCAGACTCGCCCAAGGGCAAATGAATTACGAATGCCCTCAAAAGGTGGGGCCCTGCTTCCCCTGGGCCAGTGTCCTCCCCAGGCTGGTGCCGGCCGGGGGCCACCACCCGCACCTACCCTGCAGGTAGTAAGCCAGGTAGCCTTCCTCTCGCAGCTTCTGGAGCAGGGTCCCCAGCACTGACTCGGCCTCCCATTCCTCGGCTTCGGTCTCTGCCTCCCCACGCCTGTGCCGGCCCCCGCCCTGGTCGTACAGGAGCACGGGGGCGGGCGGTGGCGGCTGCAGCGGTGGCCCGGGCAGGAGCGAGCGCACCGACAGGCTGCCCCGCCGCAGGCGGCGCAGGAGCAGCGCGGGCAGGGCCACGCTCAGCGCCCCGCCGATGCGCGCCGACTCGTACAGCTCCCGGCTGCGGCAGTCCAGGAGCAGCAGCCGCGGCCGCGGGGGCGACAGCTCCCGGCGCAGCCACAGGCAGGAGCGGCCCAGACCCTCCATGGGCTCTCGGCTCCTGGCAGATCGGGCCTCAGGAGCTGCGGAGAGAGAAAAGGAGCTCGACGTGAGCCCGTGTCCTTCGCGCCCGGCCGCTAAGGGGCACGGGCCCAGGGGCCAAGACGTGAAGCCAACCCCGTGTCCCGAAAGCGGGAGGCTAAGGTCCCTCAGGGACACCCTTGTACCGCCCAATCCTCCTCTCGTGCGCCCCTCGAAAAACACCCGAGGCAGCGGCCGGAGCGCCCCGCGCTGCTCCTCGGTCCCGCAGGAGAGGGAAGCTGGGCGTGTGTGTGGGGGGGTATCCAAGGCCACAGCCACCTTTCCCCACACCCCCTTTCTGCATCTCTCACTCTGCCTGCCCACAAACACTCTCCACTTTCGGGCTTCCAACTTTGGGGGCATGTGCGAGCGCGCGCTGGCCAGAGGGGGTCAAGGCCGAGACCCCCCGTGGCCAGGCAGCCTGGGGAAGAGAGCTGGTGCCGAGGTGAGGGAACCGCGGGGGGACCTCTCGGAGCTGCCTCCCCCTCACCCGCAGAAAACAAAAGGAGAGAGACCTGGAGCGTGATCCCGCGGCGAGCGGCCGTGCATGGATGTCCCAGCCACGGCCACCGCAGGATGTGGGGCACCGTCCCCAGGCAGGGTGTCCTCGGGCCGGCCACTGGGAAGAGGGCGGGCCGGTGGAGCAGGCGCGCACGTGGAGGCCGAGTCCACCTCTGCTGGCGCTCTGGCCGCTTCCTGGCAGCAGGACCCAGCTTCCACCTTGGAAGCCCGCTGCCTTTGGACGTGGAGTTGCCGTTTAGAGGGGCGGGGCGGCGGGGGCGGGCTCAGGGGGGCCAGCGAGCCAACGAGTGCCAGCGAAAGCAGTTGAGTGGGCCCTGCAAGTGGCGCGCTGAGCCGGGGCTTCCACCCAAGCGGGACAGGGCCGGGGCAGAGGCCAAGGGCAGGTCAGGGGCCCAGCAGGGGACCAGCTGCAGCTCCCCCCCGGCCCGGCGCCAGTCAGGCCCCTGGAGGAAGGGGGAGGGGTGAGGACAAGAGCCCAGTGCCCCTGCCCCAGAGGCTGCCTCTGGCCCTACTCATTTGGGGTGACCCTGGACTGTCCCGAACCCTGCCAAATGCTTCCTACTTCAATGTCTCTCACACCTGTACGTACTGTCCCCTCTCCCCCCCTGCACTGGCGCAGGTCATCATCGCAGGGGGATCGACAGGCGGGACACACTGGCCCCTGCTCCCACGGCTAGCGGGACAGGCCAGTAACAAACAGGGAGACCGAACAAGATAATGCCGGGGGTGATAAGTGCTGAGACAATGAAATAAGGTGGGGGAGTTTTCTGCAAAGTCTGGCTCTGTGTCCCTTCTCTGTTTAAAACCCATCTAAAGCAAATAGCCGAGTTGAAGGCAAATGTACAACAGATAAGATAAAGCTCATACAAATTAATCAAAAGGTTAAGACTCCAAGAGCTAAATGGGCAAAGGACCAGAAAAGACCGCGTGGACGGGGAAATGCAACCTCAGGCGCTAAAGGAGAGCAAATGATAAAAACAAGCTAACACCTCCCACCTGTTACACTGGTAAAATGGTCTCAAAATGAGAACACCCAGTGCTGGCAAGGGTGCTGTGAAATCTGCCTGCCACTCTATTGCTGGTTTCTAGAGGGTTCTCTGTTGGTATAGCCCTTTTGGACATTAATCCGGTAATACGCATCCAAAGCTAAGAAGAACGCCAGCCACGCCCTCTGGCCGCTTCGGGGAGCCTCCCCCAAGGAACGAAGGCGCACCACCACACATGCGCCTAGGGAGTGAAGTGTGCGAAGCCACTGTTGAGGAGGGTTCGGTCCAAAGACTCCCTCCTCTCTCGGACCACAGAGCCACGTGAGACAACGTGGGAGGTCACGCAGGTTACAGAGAGCCAGGTCGCCCCCCAGGGGTCCCCAGCGGCCCCCTCGCTCCCACCAGTCCTGGTTTCCGGGGTGGCCGCACCTAGGGGCCTCAGGCAGCTGGGCTGTGCCCCTTCCCCTCGAGCCTCGGCCTGACTCTCTTCCTTCCTCACCCCGCAGGTACCCTCCTCCTAGCCGGCTTCTCTCTCCCTCCTCTGTGCTCCAGACCTCAGTTCCCCCTGGGGCCGGAGCAGAGCTGGGGGCACTTTCTTTCTCTCACATCCTAGCTCCCAGAGGCAGAGCTGGGGTGCGACCCGCCCACTGGCCCCTAGCGGGCAAGGGGGCTCCCTCCAGGCCTGCTACAGCTGCCAGCAGGAGCCTGGGGTGGGCAGGGGTTGAAAGCATCAAGGGGCTCAGCAGCGTGCCAGCCTAGGGCATCTGGCCCAGCGGTGCTGTGGGTAGTCGGGGAGCAGCACCTTCCAGGGCCCCCTCGAGGGGGCTTAGTGTGGTCGAAGAGAAGGGTCGCGGACCCGGCGGGCGCTCCTGAGGCGCCCAAGCGTGCTTTCTGGAGAGGGCTCCCTGGGGGAGGTGACCAGAGCCAGGCTGGGAAGACAGGAGGAGGAGGGAGGCCACTTCTGCAATGGTGAGGGGACAGGAAGCTAGGCTCCAGGAGAGCCCTCCCCCGCGCCTCGCTCCAGACCCCCCCGCCGGCCAGCCCTCCCGCCGGGAGAGAGCTTTCAGGAGGGGGATTCAGTCTCGAAAGTGAGTGCTCGCTGCCCGGCGCCAGCAGCGCCCGCTGCGCCAGCAGCAGGACAAACTGGAACCTGTTGCCACCTCCGCACTGCAGGGCTGAGCGCAGCCAAGCCCCCTCCCCCGGCCCGCGCCCCGCCCGCCCCGCACTCGGGCCCCCCGCAGCGCCCGTTCGGGGCGCCCGCCCCGCCCCGCACCCGCTCCCGGAGCGCGCCGGGCACGGGGAGGCGGCGCCGCGCGCCCGGGCCTCGCCAGGCCCCCCTCCGGCGGGCGGAGCCAGGCCTCGCGCTTCCCGTAGGGTGGGCGCTGCGCCCGCCGCCCCAGCTCCGGCCGGGCGCCCCCGGCCTCCGCCCGGCCCAGCCGGTGCCCCTTGGAGGCGGCGGAAACGCTGCTGCCCATAGGCCTCGCGCGCGCCGCGTGCGCCTTCTGGTCCCCGGATCCTTGGGAGAGCGGCGGCCCGCCCCCCTCCAATCGCCCCCACCACCACCCTGAAATACGCGGTTCCCGCCGGGCCGAGTGGAAGGATTTCGGCTGTCGCGGCCCGGTCACATGCTCAGGAGCACAACTCCCAGCGACAGCGTCCCTGCCAAATCCAGTGTCTTTTCCACCAAATCCACTTTCCGCTGGGGATGGTTTTCTGCTTTTCCCGGTCGGTCTCCTCGCAGGACTGGGAGTTCCTCCAAGGCAGGAGCGGGTGTGTGCCCGGCCCCAAGCTGGCCCCAGCCCCCAGTGAAGGGCCTGGCACGCGGCGCTCACGGAAGAAATGCTCGTTGACAAAGAAGGCATGAATGAATGAAACCAATTCTTGCACGGGGGAGCCCAGAAGGGTGCTGCTCCTGCCTTTCCTCACAGCGGGTCACAGACTGTCCCCCAGCTCCACAAGCACAAGCACACGTGGGCACTCGGCTCTCCCCCCACCACACAGGCAGATGGGCACACGCACAGCGCGCTGACTCTCGTCCCTGGGAAACCCACTACTAACGTGCCCAGCAATTGGGGCTCCTTTGGTCCCAGCTGGGCCGCCTCCATTTAGATGCCTGCCTCTCCCTTCCCCCTCCCCGCCCCCCACCCCAGTGCTTCCCTCATCTCTTAGGGAAGAGGCCAAGCCAGTCCCCGGGGAGACTCAGAGTCTGTTTAGGAAGACACCTGGGGCGGGGGGCTCAGGATGGTGAGTGAGCCGCTGCCGCCAAAGGCGAGCCAGAGGCGCCTGGCAGAGATGTCACCAAATGCTGCAGCCTCTCCAGCCCGCGTGCCAGGTGTTGGGGGGGGGGTGGG
>PVHT020000083.1:446502-552068 GCA_004024745.2 Catagonus wagneri
GTTGGCCTCTGGTGTGGGGGTTCGTGGTGGGGCTTCGCTCGGGGGTGGGTGGATTGCAGTATCTCTGGGCTGGGAACGTGGGTAGGGTGTCTGTAACGAGCATATGGGGAGTTGGAGATGGAGGGGGCACTGCGAGGGAGCTATGTTAGTGCTGCCATCGCAGGGATGTCTTGGGCGTGTGTGTGTGTGTGTGTGTGTGTGTGTGTGTGTGAACGCGCGCGCGCTCGCGCGCCTGGGTGTGTACTGAGGCGTGGCAGCGTCTGGGATGGGTGCTGGCCTGAGTTGAGGACAGTAGTGGGTGGTGAGTTCGCCGCTGCTGGCGCGTGCACTGCAGGGACCTGGGTCTGTGGTGCACGGTTTGTGCGCGCGCCTGTAAGTGTCAAGGGGTGTGCGTGGCCATGGACACCGGAGGTGCACGGGCGGGATGCAGGGGGTGTGCGGCGGTAGGACCGAGTGGGTCTCGTAGGGACGCGTGTCTGGTCTCACAGGGGCGCGTGCGGTCGGCCCCTTGGGGCGAGCGCTGGCAAGACTTTGGGGGTGCAGGGCGGAGGAGCGCACGTCGGGGGGCGGCCAGGCGGGGTGGGGGTGGGGTGGGTGCCCGGGCGCCGCGTGCTCCCGCTCACCTCCGCTCACCTCCGTTCCGCTCGGCTTCCTGCGCCGGCTCCTAGCGTCGCGGCCGGGAAGTTTCCGAAGCCCGGGCGGCGGGAAGCGCCGCCGCCGCTGCCGCCGAGCGCCACCGGAGCCTCGGGCGGCGGCCTCGCCTGGAGCCGAGGGGCCGCCGCCGCCGCCGCCGCCGCCGCCGCCGCCGCCGCTGCGGAGGGAAACTCCAAATCCCGCCTCCGCCGCCGCCTCCTCCCCTCCCGTCGCCGTCTTCTCCGCCCCCTGCCCAGGAGGGGCATGTCGCCGGCGGCGCGCGGGGAGGGAGTGGGGAGGGGCCGCGGCCTGCCCGGCGTCGCCCGCCCGCCTTCCTCCCACCTGCAGGCTCCTGCCCGCTCTGCCCGCCACGGCCGCTCTCTGGGGTGCCCCCTGCCGCCCCCGAGCCTGCCGGCCCCGCTGCGTAGCCCCCCTCCCCGGAGCTCGGGGCGCAGGAGCGGGGTGGGGGGCCCTGACCTGGGTCGGCCCTGGCTGGGTGAGGGGCGCACCTAAGTGTCTACCGCGAGAGGCGGGGAGCGGCCCATCGAGGACTGGGCACCGCTCGGCTCCCAGGGCCACCTCCTGCTGCCACACGGGCGAGGGCTGAGGTCCAGCCGACAGCACTGCAAGTGCCCCCAAGCAGCGGGTGCCCCTGTGCTGACTTCTCCCGCCCTCGCCTATCAGATCCTGGCTAATAGTAATAGCTTTTGGGCCTCAGTGCCTGGAAGGGGTGGAGCCAGGACGTTGGGGGTGGGGCTGGGGGGGTGTTGTCACCGGGCCCAATTGTCTTTCCTCTGCATGGAAGGCCATGGGCACCGCCATCAAGGCCCTCTTTTTGTCCCTGTCCCAGTCTGGGAGTCGGGGGAGACTGTTGCCGTGCTCTAAGTAGGGAAACCGAGGCAGTGGTCTCATGGTGGTCACACAATGGTACAACAGCCCCAAGTGCGCTCAGGGTTGGGACGCGGTGGAGGAGGAGGCAGGCAGTGCGGGGATGCCAGACGCTCCTCCGATGAGGGGCAGCCAAGGGAGGCCTGGCCGCCTGGCTAGTGTCTGCAGCAGCCTTCAATTCCCCTGAGTCATCAGCCCTGGAAAGAGGAGAGGGGCAGCTATGTTTCCCGTGTGTGTTGTGTGCTGTTAGTTCAGCCTTGGTTGCGGGAGCCCCGCGGGGCGAGGCCCGGCTGTCACCGGCCTGGCATGCCCACCCTTTCCTTTGCCCTCTTCCGGCCTCAGCAGATGCCCGCCTTTACAACCCTCTCCCTGCTCGAACTTCTGGGCCTTTCTGGGCTGCGCCTGCTGGCCGGCAGGTGCATCTGTTAACAGGCAGGCCCAAGGTGCCCTGGGTGGGGCTAACCTTTCACCTCCCCTTCGGCATCAGAGCCCCAGGGTCCAAAATGACACCACACGGGCGAGTAAAGGAAACTGCGTGGGTCCTGCCGCTCGACTCCGTGCTTCTCAGTCTACACTGCCCGCTGTCCCGGAGTCAGGGGGCCTCTGCTAAGAAATCAACATGCGCTAAAAGCCGTGCAGCTCAGCAATAGGGCCCTTTATCTGTCAAAACTTGAAAATACACCGAAACCAAAAAAAGATGGGGCTGGCTCCCCCGGCGATCGTCCCATCTGAAGAAGACACGTGGCAGCCACGTCCAGGGCCCTGGGCACTCCGTTGGCCCCCTGCGAAGGCTCGGTGAGCTGACTCACAGAGGAGTGTCTGGAAAGGCTGGGTACCCCCCGTCCCCCCACCCGCCCATCCTGAGCTTTAGTGACTCAGGGCCCAGCGGGCTGGAGGAGGAACAGTTGGATTGAAAGATGCCGGCCCCTGCCCGTGCAAAGCTCCTAGCCCAGGGAACAGGACTTACCCTGCGTGGGAGGAGAAGAAAACCACAGGAACACCAGGCCAGTCTCAGGGCTCTGGAGGCACAGGCCTGCTCTGTCGAGGGGTAAAATGGAGAACCTTCTCGAAGAGAACTTGAGGGAGAGGCCAACTGTGTTGGAATCGAGTTTGCTCTGAAGGCACGCCTGGGCCTCTGTCCCCAAAGCAGCCAAGCCCACGTGCTCGGGCTCTGTCTGCTCATAACAGGAACTTCTCGGTGGCCCCGTCCCCTCTCCCACCGGAACCCCCCGCCCCCAGGCACTCGGCGGAGGCTCGAGGGGTGCCATGGTGGACCTTTTCCAGGTCCCCATTCTGGGTCACTTTACGGGCCATCGGAGCTTGAGGAGAGGCCCATGCGGCTTGGATGTGTGCACATGCGCGCGAGGCTCCATTTCTGGGCAACCATCACGTCCCATCGAGAGAACAATATCCGCTGCTGCTGAAGCCATTTGCTCACATGACAACGGCCCCCCCATCCCCGGGCCGCCGGCCCTCCACCGGGTAACAGGCTTCACTCTGCCCTTCCCCCATCAGAGGCGCTTTAGCCAGCATCTTCTGGACGCATCTTGCTACCCGTTGCCATGCCTTCAGGAGCACGTCTCAGCCCCTAGCGGGACCGTGTCTGGACGTTTTAAATCCGATGGCCCTGTGGTTGCTCTCAGGTGACAGGATTGGGGGGAGCTGGGCGGGCGGGCACCGGAGGGAGCCGAGCCGAGGGGGAGGCCGAGAGCCAGCCTGCGCTGCAGCCATTGATTTCCGAGGGGCCAGGACCTCGGGAGCCATTAACGCCCCCATTCTGGGAGGGCTCAGATTCAGGTTCAATAATCTGGTTATCAAACCCCTCCAGCCAGCTGCATGGGCTCCCTCTCCCCGTCTCGTCCTCCCGAGGAGCAGATGATATAATCCTTTTACTGGGAGAGAGCCAGACACCTACGCCCATTGGCTGGACAGGCAAAGGGAGGCGAGAGGGGGCTGAGTGGGGTCAAGTCACACAGCCAGCTTGCCGCCCTTTGAAGTACTCATGTCGCCGAAGTTTCCAGCTCACAGATCACAAAGTTTGGGAGCCGGCCATCCTAGCTCGCAGGACCCTTGAATAAGGAGAACAGTCGCTGTGGGTCGCCGTGCCAGGAACTCGGACCCCGAGCCTTCCACATGAAGAAAGCGAGGCCCAGCGAGGTAAGGCCGAGGACCCCAGCCAGAGCAGGGAAAGATGACGCCATCCAGGGTCCAGGGAGCCACCCCTGCCCTCCCCGCAGCACCTCTGTGCCCACCCCTTGCTGCCCCCTCCCCACTTTCCTGCTTGACAGGCTTTTGCCACAAGGAAGAAGCAGGATATTTCTGCCAACTCCGCGGGGAGTTTTCCCGTCTAAATTTAGACAGTAGCTATTACCCCGCAGTACCTGCTTCCCGCACAGCGGAGAGCAGCCCCGGGGGTGGGAGGTGGCACTGGACCCAGTGGCAGGGGAGCCCAAAGATCAGTCTCTTTCTTTTTTTTAATTTTAAAAATTTTTCTGTCTTTTTAGGGCCGCACCTGTGGCCTATGGAGGTTTCCAGTCTAGGGGTCAAATCGGAGTTCCATCCGCCTGCCTGCGCCACCGTCACAGCAACGCCAGATGCTTAACCCACTGAGCGAGGCCAGGGATTGAACCTGCGTCCTCCTGGACGCTAGTCAGGAGCTGAGCCGCGATGGGAACTTCTGCACCGGGAGGCGAGGGCCGCTGTGAGGAGTCGGGGAGCGTCGCCCCCCCATCACCATGCGCCTGGGCAGCGTGGTGGGGCCTGGCTTGGTACCCAGCAGATGAGCCATCGGCACCTGCCGGCTGGCTTCCCACTGCCCCTGCCTTGCCAGCGCCATCCCGGAGAGAAAAGGCAGGGCCTGTGCGGGCCGGGAGCGTCATGGCTCAGCCTGAGCCACTCCAGGGTCCTGTCTGTCCCTGCTGTCACCCACCTGGAGCAGGGGCCTGAGACTGTTTTTTTGTAGCAGCGGCAGGCTCTATTCACTGCACCCCCACTCTGGGGACATCTGTTGGGGCTGGCGTGGCCGGGATCCGTGAGGGTAACACAGAGCCCAAACTGTCAACCTGCAACGCTTGGCTCTTGGCACCTGCCATTGGAGACTTGGCCAGAGGCACGGGGACTGTGACCTCAGCCTCCTCATGGCACCCTTGGCCTGAGCGGCCTGTTCTCCGTGAAGGAGAAGGAGGCGGGGTTGAAGATGGAGTCCCCAAGTCTATGAGCCTAAGAGGAATCTCGCGAATCATCCATCATCAAAGCCCATGTGCAAACTTCCTGCGACAGAAGTGACATCCCCTTGTCCTCTCTCCAGCAGCAGCCTGGCCTCCGCCCACGTTCCCTAAGTGGCTCTCAGAGTCCTTCCTTCATATTCCTGCCAAGGTGGCCGCTTCTAGATGGGACTTGTCCACCTTCTTGTCAAACTCCAGGCCCCTCAAGGCTCTTTCCCTCGGCCACCCCACCCTCCATGCCCTGGGTTTTGGGTCCGCTCCTGGGGCCTTGGGTCTGGGCTCCTGGCCTCTGGCCCCCATGGAGATGGCCCATTCGAACCACTGCTTCTCGGCGTTCCTCTGGTGACCCCGGCCCCACCTCCACGACCCTCAGCAGCCACTTCTCAGCTCCATCCATCTCCCTCCGCGTGGCTGCCTTGGCCACACACATTCCCAAATGCCTTCGGGCCAGTGAGGTCACAGCTCTGGGACCTCCATGCCGTTCCTGAGTCAGAGCTGCTGGCGGCTGTGGTCCCAGCGCCCTGGCGTCCAGGCTCACGACAGGTGGCATCTTCTTCCGTCCCGAGGCGGCCCGGGCTTCTAGCCCCCAGCCGCTGCCCAGACGCCGCCTGCCCCGCATCCCGCGCCCTCTTTTCGCTCTGCACTCTCCCACGGGATGACCTCGGCTCCTTTCCCGAGTGATGACTGTGACGTCCGTGTCTTCAGAGGGCCAGGCCCACGGCTCCGATGGCCACCTGCCAGCTATCACCTGGATGACCCACAGCCCTTCAGATGCATCGTGTCCCACCTCCACGGCCACGGACAGTGGTCGGACTCTCTCTCGGACGCCTCTGCGCTGGGGAGAGCAGCACAGCGAGAGTCCTGCCCGTCCTCTGTGGCCGTCCCTCCGTCGGCCCAGAGGCCAAGGGGCTGCTGCCTGGGACCCCTGCCCTGGCGGCCCCCGGACAGGCCCAAGTGGCTGTACTGTGCTGTGCTGTGGCTGTGGCTGTGGCTGTGGCTGTGGCTGTGGCTGTGGGAGGGAAGCGCGGCAGGGTCAGGGCGCCCCGGACCGCTCCTGGGAGCAGAAGGCAGCACTTCCACTGCAGGCGGTGCCAGACCCCCGCCCCGCCTGCGTCCACCACCCCCTTCCTGGCTCTGGGCCTTAGTGGGCGTCTGGCCACGAGCAGCACCAACGAGAATGCAGGGCACCCCGGGGAGGGGCCGGCCCGGGTCTGGGGTGGGCGGTGATGTGGGGGGCGCCGAGGAGGAGCCTCGGACCCGACCTTGCGGTCATCGAGGCGCCCTCCAGCCCCTGCACGCCCCCCCCCCCGCCTCCTGACACCCCCTGGCTCTGGTCCTTGTCCGTATTAGCCTGCTTCCGGCTCAGTGCCCTGGCACACAATGGGTCCCCATCAGCAGGATCCTCCTGTCCCCCCGCCCCAGGCCCGCAGCTCGGAGCACATACCTCAGGTGTCCCCCTGCTCGCCCTCCCGTGATGTAGGGCCTTCCTGTCTGTCGTTTCCTCCCGTGCCCGGGCGGCTGGTGAGCCCAGCGGCACTGCAGATGCCTCTGGGCTCCAGGTCGCCTGGCATGGGGCCCAGGCGCCACGGACCCTCCCTGGAGTCTGCTCAATGGACGAGGTCGAGCTGGGACCCACAGGCGTTCTCGGCACCCCACTCTGCTGCTGGTCCTCAGATAGCCCGTTAGGGCCCAGAGAGGACAGGGGGACCCCCGCCTGTGTCTGGCTAGCTCTTGTGGCTGCCGCCACCGGCCAGGGCCCCTCCCTGCCCGGAGCTGTCCTCCTCCTTCGCCCCCCCCCAGCACATGTCGGGCCGCGTCCTCAGCCTGTGGCCTTGTCCTGCCCCCTGCTGAGGACTCGGAATTCCCAGAGTAGAGCTCAGATAGCTATCTTTGACTTTTTTCCATGCTCCGGGGGATCCCTAGCCCACGGGCGCCATCGGACATCCTCGAGGCCCCCGCTGGCCCCGGGCGCCCTCGGCCTCCTGTCCCATGCTGTCGCCTGTCTCACCCCATCCCTCGTCCGCTCCTGTCCTCGCCTTTGCTTCTGCTTGGAGGGCTGAGCATGCGCTTCCTGAGGATGAGGCTGGGCACCCCCTGCCCCACCCCAAGGTGCTTGCGGGGCTGGAGAGAAAACCTGGGCAGGGGCGTAGGTGGGAGGGGGACGAGCTGCCATGTCAATGCACTGGCTGTCCCCGGGACACCTCTGCTGCAGGTTCTGTGACCAGTTGGCCACGGGCCTCGGTTACTGCGGAAACCGGAGCCTCACGTGAGCGCTCGTCTTCTGGGTGGAAAAAGATGAGCAGAGCACGCCTCTTCCAGGGCCTGACCGATCCCTGGGGCTGCAGGGGCCGCAGGGCGGCCGTGCGGGCCGCTCGCGTCGGCGCTGCAACTGCTCCATCAGCAACACCGTGGCAGCACAGAGCGGGGCCAGGCAGTCACATGGTGTCTGCACGTGAGTGTGCACGAGACTTCACGGGGCCTTGATTCACCTCCCCAGCCCTCCGGGCGGATTGGCAGGGAGCCGGCCAAGGTTGAAACACATGCGCACGGGCACACACTCATATATATCCAATTAAGATTTAATGGAACCACATAAACTCCAGCCAACAAAAGGGACAGTGATCAAAAGGACCTAAATGTGCTAATATGGCACTGTAGAGCTTGTTAGGGGTTGAATTGTCCCTCTTCCATTCATAGGCTGAAGTCATAACCTCCCTGCACCTGTGAATCTGACCTTATTTAGAAATAGGGCCATTGGAGATGTGACGAAGATGAGGTCATACCGGACGGAGGTGAGCCTCTAATTCAATATGACTGCTGTCCTTATGAAAAGGGGACATTTAGACACAGACACAGACAGGGCGACTGTCATGGGGAGAGGGACGAAGAGCGGCACAGAGCAAGGAACATCGCGGATCACCAGCGGGCCACCACAAGCCAAGGGCGCCGCCGGACCTGATCCTTGCCTCGCACCTTCCGAGGGAGCACCGGCCCACAGACAACTTGACTGGGGACTTCTGGTCCCCTGAGCTGTGACACAGTAAATGTCTGTTATTTTAAGCCACCCAGAGCCCCTTTGCAGCCAGCACGGCTGTGGCAAGTCCCCAGCTCTGCAGCCCCCTGCCCTCGGTGACCAGTGAGCCCTGGGTGCAGACTCACAGTGGAGAGCCTTACCGTTTTAATTTTATTTTCAAGGGTATATTTCTGATGCTTAGGGCTTGACAGATATTGTTGACTGAGTCAAGGACAATGGTCCACCCTTACTCTATGCAATGTCCTACCTTGATGATAAACTGATTCCTATTTAAGAAACAATTGGTCTTTCTTTCTTTCTTTCTTTTTTTGCTATAAATATCGCTCTTCAGCACTGCTTTAGCTGCATCTCACAAAATTTGCCGTGTTCTTGTATTATTTTCGTTTATTTCTGTGTATTTACATTTCCCCCTTAGAGTTCCTCTTTGCCCCAAAGATTATTTGGAAGTGTGTTGTTTCATTTTCTAGTGTCTGGAGATCTTTTCTGGTATCTTTCTCTGTGACTGAATTCTAGTTTGGTAATATTATGATTGAAGAATACACTCTATGATTCCAACTCTTTGCAATTTGTTGTGGTTTGTTTTATGGTCTGGAATATGTTCTGTATCAGTATGTTTTCCACAGTGTTTGTAAAGCAGAAACGAATCCGACTAGGAACCATTAAGCTGTGGTTTTGATCCCTGGCCTTGCTCAGTGGGTTAAGGATCTGGCATTTCCGTGAGCTGCGGTGTAGGTTGCAGACTCGGCTCAGATCCGGCATGGCTGTGGCTGTGGCATAGGCCTGCAGCTGCAACTCCGATTAGACCCCTAACCTGGGAACCTCCATATGCTGCAGGTGCGGCCCTAAAAAGCAAGAAAAAAAAAGAGTATCTCCTATCACTGGGTAGAGTGTTGAATTAATGTCTATTAGACCCTGTTTGTTGATGGTGTCATTGAGTTGAAGACTCCAACTATAACTGTGGATTTGTGTATTTCTCCTTTTGGTTCTAAAAATTTTTTTTTTCTTTTATGGCTGCACCTGCATCATATGGAAGTTCCCGGGCTAGTGGTGGAATCGGAGCTGTAGCTTGGTGTGGCTGGCCCCAGCAAGACCAGATCTGAGCCACATCCACAATCTACACTGCAGCTTTCTCCAACGCCGGATCATTAACACACTGAGTGAGGCCAGGGATCAAACTTGCATCCTCCCGGACACTATGCTGGGTTTTAACCTGCTGAGCCACAGTGGGAACTCCTTGGTTCTAACAATTTTTGCTTCACGCATTTTGCAGCCCTGTGGTTTGGTGCATGCACATTTAGGAGTGCTATGCGTCTTCTTGGTAGACAGTTCATCATGATAGGTTTTTAGGTTGTTGAGATGAACTTTAAAAATTTTCATGCAGGTGAAGTATTGTGTTTTGTTTTATACCAGTTATTGTTTCCATGGTTTGGGAGACCCAGCAGAAGAAGAGAGTCTTGGAGAGAAAGAGAATTCAACTCAGAGGAGGAAGCTTTCTTTGGCTTCTATACCCAACCTAGCAGAGGCTTGGCTGGGGCTGAGGGTTTGGATAAGAAGCTTGGGGTTCTACGAAGAGGTGTTTTTGCTTATTCAGCCTCTAAGACAGACTCAGCTTTAACAAGCAACGGCCCTTCACAGTTGACATTGAAACGAGGTCCTTAATTTATTGTTAATGAATGGGATTCCTTTAAACACTGCTCTAAATTATAGCTTTTCCTAAATATGCGTCCTAATGTAGTAACTGATAATTAGTTACGTAACTAAGAGCTTATCTTCAGGGAGGAGGCATAATTTAGTCGACATCTAGCAAATGCCTGTGGGAAGAATGAATGAACCGACTCGACTGGTTTCCAGGGATAAGCTAGGTCTGGGGCTGGTTACTGAGAGGGCAGCTGAGAACCAAGTGGACTGCTTTCAACAAGGGACCAGCAAAATCCACATACTGAAGCCTCCCGGTGGCGCATATGCGCGTGTGTCTTTGGGGGTAAAAACGAGGCTGCTGCATCAGGAGTGGGCTGTGGGAGGGCGAGGGTGGGGGCCGCCCCCTTTGTTCAAGCCCAAGGATGCTTCCCAGCTTGTCTCCCAGAGCCCCTGGGACACACACACACACACACCCACTCACAGCTCTTTGCTGACATCAGTCAACAGGGAGGTGACCATCCGACAGGCCACCTGGAGCGCTCCTCATTGAGGATCTGGTTGTGCAGAGAGCCTCAGGCTGCAGTGGCCAGCCTCGTGCCTGCTGCCGGGGGTTCAAATGGTTTTCACCCTTATGTGTGACGCAAAGGCAAATGCGGGTGTGTGTGTGTGTGTGCACGCGTGCGTACCTTCACTCGGCCCCTGGGAGGACGGCTGGAGAGGAAAGGGCCGGAGCCTTTCAGAGCCCCCCAGGCAGCCTGCATTTGTACTAAAAGGAGTAGGACATCGGGACCCCACAGCCATCGGCCAGCCTCCAGGCCGGAGGTCCGTGTGTGTGTGTGTGTTTGTGTGTGTGTGTGTGTGTCTGTGTGCTCATGGGAGGGTCTCGAGAGAAGACGAGGGATGGGCCAGGAGGATGGAGCCCCTGTCCCCGGGGCTGCATTAGATGTGGGCAGGTGGAGGGGCCTGGCGTCACAGAATGGCTCAGAGGCGAGAGGGATCCCTGCAGGGGAGGCAGGACGAGGCTGGGGACACGGCACCTCCCCCGGACGTGCCCGCGTCCCCGTGGGATGGTAGGTGGGTGGTGGGCCGGGCGGCAAACCTGGGCCAGGCATGGCGAGGCGCGGGCAGTGGGGGAAGCGCCCGGTCCTGGAGGCTCCAGCTCTTGCTCACGCGTGACCTTTGCACTGAGTTGACGCACATTCTCTCTCCTCTAGTTTCGACCTTGTCTCCCCTTGACTTGGCCCGTCTGGGAGGGTGAGCGCCTGGGGCAGCAGCTGTCTGGGTCCGCTCTCACCCCAGGACCCCGCTGGCAGACACCTCCCCCGCTCACAGGCTTTGACCTGGTCCCACGGGGGACTCGAGGCTCATCTGTGAACTCACAGCCCCGGCCCCGCAGCCCGAGCCCAGCTTAGGGCGCCGCTGCAGACCAGCTACCCGCCCTGGCTGTCAAAGGCGTGGGCCCACGTTCCCTGGGGGCCCTGTCGCTGCCCGCCCCGGGGCACTGACACCGCATCCTGCAAAGCTGGCCCGTGCCCTGCCAGGGAGCTTGCTCGCTTCCCACCTCGGCTGCCTTGACTGCTCGTCCCGGGCCAGCCTCAGAGGAGCGGACAACGGAGCTGGGGAGGGCCGGGCCAACAGCACGCGGGACTGCCGGCCAGTTGGGCCGCGGCCCCGTGGCCCCCGCGCCTGGTGAGCATGAGCTTGGAGACCCGACTATGGGAAGAGACTCAGATCCAAAGGCGTTGAGGACTCAGAACAGGGGCCAGGCTGCGCGGTTTTGAGCAGGGGGCCCCTTGGCCCTGGGCCACCGGCAGCCACGCCTGTGTTCTCAGGGCCACACCTCAAAGAGGGAGCAGGCATAGCGGCCAGGCCTGCACGCCTGGCCCGTTGAAAGGGCTGCCTAGACTCTCTTACGGAGAGTGATGGGCCTCTTCATTCATTCACTCACTCACTCATTCATTCATTCATTCATTGCAAAAATAGCGAGGCACCTCTGATGTGCCCCGTGCTGTGCTAGGCGCGGAACAGCCCCCACCCAGGAAGGGTCGCCAAGGTGCGGACATTCAAGCAAGGTTCGAGCTCAGGGTGCACCTGGGCCTGGGACCCTCTCAGAGCCTCTTGCAGCCAGCATGGCTGTGGCAGGTCCCCAACTCTGCAGCCCCCTCCCCTCTCTGGGCCTCGGATCGACCGACCTTTCTGTCTCTCTTGGCTGCGACCTTCACTCCTGCAGCCCACGGTGTCACCTCCCAGAGTCACCTCACATAAACCCAAAGACGCCTCAGAGAACAGGCCTGTTGGGCGAGCCTGGGTCTGTCCAGCTCCCTCGGTCACAGTCATGGCCGGGGCTCATGCACCCGGAGCTGCAGGCAGACAGACAGACGGACAGACGGGCCATCAGGATGCAGGGAGGAGGTCACTGCAGAGAGAAAGGAAAGGGCCGAGGCCACCAGTTTTGGTGACATGGAGGGCCTTGGCCAGAGCGGTGTCAGAAGAGAGGTGGGTGGTGACAGAATGAGCGGAGGCTCCCGTCCCTGCCACCCAGCCGCCCAGCCCGCGGCCAGTGGGAGCGCCTGGTGTGGTACTGGGTCCAGGACACTCACTGAACGAAGGCCGCTGGCTCTGGTCCCTCGGGGCCGGAGCGGCAACCTCTGTGCAGCCCTGCTGGCCCTGCCGGAGCCGGCGGCCCTCCCCTCCCTGTGCTTGGGGGGACTCTGGATGCAGGAGTCAGGACAGGGGCGCTGGAGGTGTCTAGGGACTGCAGCTGGGCGCCCGGCCTGCCTCTTCCAACTCGTGGGGGCTCTGGGCGTCCTCGGCTCGTGGACACCACGCCAGCTTCACATGACCTGCTCTCTGTCTCTCTCTGCTTCTTCTAAAGACACTTGCCACGTTCACAGGGTCCAGGACGGGGCCTATCAGTGGCCACCATTCACCCCACCACAGCCATGGTGTGTCACCCCACTTCTGAGGACAACAGCTTGTGGGGGCTTCTGGGCGGCTCCAGCCAGGCAGGAGGCCAGGGCCCGCGCCGTGGCTGTGTTCTGAGCTGTGGGGGCTGTCACCCAGCCACTGTCCAGCACGTGGCCGGACGCGAGTTGCCTCCCCAGAGGGGCCTGGTGTGTCTGCAGCTGGGCACGTGCACGATTTGCTGTCTGTGCGGTCTCTGCGTGTGACCGGGAGAGGCGGCCGGCGGAGGGAGGCCCGGTGCCCCTACGGGGCGGAGCGGGGGGGGGGGGGCGCTGGCCACAGATGGGAGCAAGGCCAGGCCATGGGGAGGGCTGGGAGGAAAGAAAGGACACTGTGGGACCAGGAGACGGCAAGGGTCAGGGGAAGAAGTTGCAGAGCGAGGGCATAGCCGTCTGAAGCCTCGCGCATTTTGGAAGAGGGACCAGCTACATCCTGAGAACCTTCTCGTAGGCGTCCCTCCATCCTGCCCCCAACCTTTGCCCCGCACTGGGAGGCCCTTAGCTCTTACAGCCCCCGCCGCTGGCTTTGGGGCTTCTTTGCGAGACCAGGGTTCTGTTCCCTCTCCGCCTCCGGTCCCCCCATCCTTGAAAATTATGCAGCCACGTAAATGCCATTCACAGTTAAGCCAAGCAAGCCATGGTTACTTTTCTTCTCTGCATAGCATTTTGTTTTCCCAGGAGTTAATAATTGTCTTTGGCTTACTGTTTGCTTAGCTTCCCATGCACTTATCACTAATTCAACCCCAGGCTCGTCCTGGTGTGTAAATGTTCTGTCAAGACGTTCAAACACACCAGGCATTCAAGTGATTTCATCTTGAAGAAAATCTGAGCGGCTGCAGGCTGTCTGGCTGCCCGCACCTGGGTCCCTGTGCGGCGGGCACCCTGGGGTTCCCTCTGCCACCTCCCGGGAACCCGCCGGGTGGCAGCCCTCAGTCGGAGGTCAATTTCCCCCTCTCCTTCCACCTCGCCTTTTTTTTTTTTTTAACCACAAGCCTGTGTTTATGTACTGCTTGGGTAAAGCTTAAAAAAATACATTTTAAAGGGGGGTGAGCCTGGAGATCATAAGCCATGGCCTTGAGGTGGCCTGACCTCTGCGATTTGGTGTGGCCTTGAGCAGACCTCTGCCTCTCTCAAGTCTTGCTTCCACGATCTATAGAACAGCAGGTTTCGACTGTGGTTACTCATTAATCCTTCATGTATTCATTCAACAGACACTGGTTTAGCAGTGACTCTTAAGAAAACTGTTTATTGCGGAAAATTTTAGCCGTAAGCAAAGGTAGAATCGTTAATGAGGTCCCGGGGAATGACCGCCCCGTGTCAACAGTGACCGACACGGGCTCCTGTTTTTCATTTTTATGCTTCTTTTTATCCTGGAGTATTTTTGGAAATGTATTACTTTGAAATAATTCAATTTGTAGGAAGGTGCACAGAAGTGTACAGAAGGCCAGCCCCCTCCTCTTGCCGCAGCTTCATGGATCCGTGTGGCCCTGCTGAGACCACAGTGAAGCCCTGTCCTGTCGCTGCTCAGGGCCTTGTGCCACCTTTTTACACGCCCCGCTTCTTCTCGTCCTTGCTGGTGTTTGCCATTGTCACTATTTTTTTGGTCCCTTTTTTTGGCCACCCCACAACATATGGAGTTCCCGGGCTAGGGATCAGATCCGAGCCGCGCTGGCGACCTAAGCAACGCTGGATCCTTAACCCACTTCGCCAGGCTGGGGATCGAACTTGCGTTCCAGACCTTCAGAGACGCTGCTGAGCCCACTGAGCCACAGCGGGAACTCCCCATTGTCACTATCTTTGACATCAGAAGCTCTGATGGACGCAGGGGCCTTGCAGGGCGGCGGTGACTGGCATTCTGTTGGCAGCTTCTCGCACACCTGTTTGCCACTCGCGTGGTCTTTTTGGTCAAAGGTGTTTTGTCCATATTCTAAGTGGATTGTTTGCCTTTTAACTGGTGAGTTTTGCCTATCCTTTCATTTATACTGCGCCTTTCCCCCCAGGCTATTTCTTAAAAAGTGAACTTTTGACTGTCGAATAATTTTACTTTGATGCAAAAGTGGCAAAGGCCATACGGAAGCTCCCGGCGACCCTCACCCAGCTTCTCCTAATGTTACCACCTGCCCTTCCCAAGGTCCTTTCGTTAAAACTAAGACACGAGTATTGATACCATACCGCTAAGCCCCAGACCCCGCTCAGATTTCACCAGTTTTTCTACTCATGTCCTTTTCTGTTCCAGGACCCACCCAGGATCCCACATGGCTTTTAGTCTGGAGCATTTGAAAATAAATGCTAGCTTGAGTTCCCGTCGTGGCTCAGCGGTTAACGAATCCGACTGAGAACCATGAGGCTGCGGGTTCAATCCCTGGCCTTGCTCAGTGGGTTAAGGATCCGGCGTTGCCGTGAGCTGTGGTGTAGGCTGCAGACGCGGCTCGGATCCCGCGTTGCTGTGGCTGTGGTGTAGGCCGGCAGCTACAGCTCCTGTTAGACCCCTAGCCTGGGAGCCTCCATAGGCCGCGGGTGAGGCCCTAGATAAGGCAAAAAGACCAAAAAAAAGAAAAGAAAATAAATGCTAGCTATCATGTCATTTCACTTCTAAATACATACCTGTGGAAATCTAACAGATAACGGCTTCTTACAGCTGGTTTGTTCAGGCGTGAGCGCCCGCAAGGTGCACATGAAGCATGAGGTTAATTTGCCTCTTGTGTCTTTTGAAATCTAGACTAGCTCCTTCTTCTTGAAGCATCCTTCACTGCCTGAATTTCCTATAAACTGGTAGTTAGAGCAAGAGGTGTCATCAGATTTAGTTAAATTCTGTTGATAAGATGACGCCTCGGGGGGTGCTGAGCGTGTCCCATCCTATGCCGGGACACACACCTGGTCCGGTCGCCCACGTTCCGAGTGCAGATGGTAGGTGTCAGCGGGGTCAGCCTGATCCGGCAAATGGCCATTGTTTGGGATTACGAAGGGCGATCTGCCGATTCCATAATTCTTCCTGCATTTTCTAGTTGGAATTCTGTAATGGAAGAAATACAGGCAATCCGGGAGAAGCAGGACAGGTGCATGAGTCTTCATCCTATTGCTTACCCTTCAGAGCAACGACCTGGTCCCTTAGCAACTTTCGCAACGAGCAGCCATCAGAGATGCCTGGATTAGTACATACGCATTTCCTCCAGCCAAGGCCACTCCTTCTGATGCTCAGAGGGTCCCATCTTTGGTCACCGAGGCTCTGGTGAGGTGGCCCCAGGGTCTTCCTGTTGGAAGGAAATGGGATTCAGCGAGATGGGGCCGAGGCCCTGCTGAATACAGTTCGAACTTCCCTGCAGCCCTTTTTAGCTTGAAGACACATCCACTTAGGTGTATGTACAATCAAAGCACCACGTTTTCAAGACATTGCAAATACTTCTTCGTGCAGTGATGACACCAACTTTAATCCGGTCACATCCATTCATTTCTGCTTTGGTTTTCCTTTCAATTTTTTTTTAAGTCACAGAACATTTTCGCAAGACAACATCTGGGTATTTATAGCCCCTATTCATCCTCCAAAAGGCAGCACGATGTGCTGCGCCTCGCGTTTAGAGGCATCGTTATGTCCTGGAGACATCCTGGCGGGTACACGGGGCTTTATCCAGCTGCGTCGTGCTCCAAGACGCGAACTCAACTCGGCCCGAGTGACAGGCGGTGGCTTCCTTCCCAGGGCTCTGCTTACCGATCAAAAGCTCCTCCCGCCTCCCTCCTCCTGGGGAACTCTTTTCAGAGATGCTGGTTTTCTCCTCGTTCACCCTTTTCTCTGTTTTTTTTTTTTTTTTTTTTTGCCCCATCTCCCTTCTGGCACTGGGGCTGGAACAAGGCAGTGAAGGCCACACTCTAGGAACGAGGGCGCAGTGAGTTGGAGAGACAAACAAATGAAGTAAATATCTCCTAATCCTGAGTTTTCATGGCCTCATGGATTGTGACTCCACGTACTGGAATATTGAAATGATCAAATATAAACTTTAAAATAACTGATAACATTGTTCAAAGATCTAAGAGACAATACTGATAATTATGGCAGAGAACTGGATCCATGAAAAAGAGCTACTTAAAAATTCTGTATCTAGGAGTTCCCTTTGTGGGAATCCGACTAAGAACCATGAGGTTGCGGGTTCGATCCCTGGCCT
Source organism: Catagonus wagneri (assembly GCA_004024745.2). NCBI lineage: Eukaryota > Metazoa > Chordata > Mammalia > Artiodactyla > Tayassuidae > Catagonus > Catagonus wagneri. Next base: position 463,040 of record PVHT020000083.1, read on the forward strand.
CGCTCAGTGGGTTAAGGATCCGGTGTTGCTGTGAGCTGTGGTGTAGGTTGCAGACGCGGCTCGGATCCCGCGTTGCTGTGGCTGCGGTGTAGGCCGGCGGCTATAGCTCCGATTCGACCCCTAGTCTGGGAACCTCCATAGACTGCAGGTGTGGTCCTAAAAATACAAAAGAAAAAAAAAAAAAAACCCACAGCTGACATTATACTTTATGGTGAAAGACTGAAAACTTTCCCCCAAAGATCAGGAAAAAAAGAAATGCAAGGCATCCAGATCGGAAACGAAGAAGTTAAAATATTTCTGTTCACAGCTGTCGTGATCTCGTAGCCTAAGGAATCCACTGGCATTTCCATACAAATTTTAGGATCGGCTTGTCAATTTCTGCAAAAATGCCAGCCAGAGTTTTGATAAGCATTAGTGTTGAATCTGTAGGTCAACTTAGAGAGTGTTGCCACTTTAATATCAACTCTTTGATCCAGGAATATAGCGTGTCTTTCTACTTAGATCTTTAATGTCCTTCAACAGTATGCTGCTGTATAAGCCTTGCCCTTCTTTTGTTAAATTTATTCCTAAGTGTTTTGTTCTTTTTTTTTTTTTTGTCTTTTGTCTTTTTAGGGCCGCACTCGCGGCATATGGAAGTTCCCAGGCTAGGGGTCCAATCGGAGCTACAGCCGCTGGCCTACACCACAGCCACAGCAACACCAGATCCGAGCCGCGTCTGCGACCTACACCACAGCTCACGGCAACGCCGGATCCTTAACCCACTGAGCGAGGCCAGGGATCGAACCTGCCACCTCATGGTTCCTAGTCGGATTCGTTTCTGCTGCACCACCATGGGAACTCCAAGTGTTTTGCTCCTCTTTGGTGAGTTTCTATTATTTCCCACGTGTGGGGGGACATTTTGAGACTATTCAAACGTCTTGTTTCTTGTCAAGCTTTCACCCACTCGTGTTTTCAGTCGTTGACCGTTTTTGCTTGACTCGATCATCACTTTTCCAGTCCCGTCCGTCCTTCTGCGTTTGCTCTTTGGCTTCTGGCGCCAGGAGCCCTTTCCCTCTCCCCGTTTACTGCTTTTTTTACATCAGCATGGACTCACGGCTTCCTTACCTTCTACATGAACAGAATGTTCTAAGCTCCTCTAGACCTTCCCAGCCCCCAGTTCTAGAACCAGCCATTTATCCTAGGATCCTAGATCATTTTTTTTTTTTTTGTCTTTTTAGGGTCCCACCTGTGGCATATGGAGATTCCCAGACTGGGGGTCGAATCGGAGCTGCACTTGCCGGCCTACACCACAGCCACAGCAACGCGGGATCCGAGCCGCGCCTGTGACTCACACCACAGCTCACGGCAACGCCGGATCCTTAACCTACTGAGCGAGACCAGGGATCGAACCCGTGTCCTCATGGATACTAGTTCTTCATCTTAGCTTGAGGGCAAATGGTTGAATGACTGCGTTCTAAGGTTAGTGGGCTTAGGTCTTTTCTTTCCCTTGGGAGGCGTGTCATGGCTTTATCTGATGTACGGTTTGGTCCGCTTGTTGTCATTTGTATTATCATTTTCGGATGTTTCCCCCATCCTTATGATTTTATTTATTGTCGGTAATTTGAAGTTCGGAGGCTCTCTGTCTTCTAGTTATGCTGAGGGCATGGGTTTTGTGTAGTTTCACTTGTTCTTGCTTTTTTTTTAAATTGATTTTTGTTTGGAAGCTGCCATTATCTTGGCTACCCAGAATTCTCCAAAAAAAAAAAAAAACAAAATCAATGTTTTGACGGTGCCAATTCTTTCTCATTTCACTTATAGATTGAAGACAGTTATAATCTAAATGCCATTTTGAAAATGGAGCTTGACAAGGTGGTTCTTAAACGTATGCGGATGAGCAAATGGCCAAGAGATGGAGGGAGCTGCCTTAGCAGATTCTGAGACTTATTCTGTACGTGCTGCATCTGAGACAGCGCGGTACGAGCGAAAGGCACACGGGCCAGTGGGGCGGAATAGGGAATATGTGGAAACAGACGAGCCACGTGGAGAAATTCAACGTGTGGCAAATTTGACAGTGGAGAGAGGAGGTTGTTTTCAGCGCATCATCCTGGGACTACTGGTCATCCGAGTGGACAGTAAAGTCTGAGGACACCAGGCGCTGGCAAGCCTGGGGAAGCACAAGAAAACCCTGATGCCGCATGTGACGGCCCCTTTCGTCACAGGACGGAAAGTGGAATCTGCCCCACTATCCATCAAGCGGACAATGGGACGAAATGATGGAGCTGAGTCCCTCGAGAAAAGGGAAGTCTCAGAGCACCCAGGACGGATCTCGAGGTTCTCACGGTCGATGAGCAAGCAGGTTGCCGAAGACAAGTAGCACGATTCCATTTATATGCAGTTTGAATTGGGCGAAAGGGAACAATGTGTTGTTTGGGAATGCACACAAAGATGGTGAAACTATAAAGAAAAGCCTGGGAGTGATAAATGCAAAATTCAAGAAAGAGGTCACCTCCGAAGCGGAGGGGGACAGCGGGGGCAGGCTGGACGAGAAGGGACAACGAATGTCCTTACTGGCAATGTCGCTTTTCTTTTTTTCTAAGCCGAGTGGCGGCGCGCAGGGGCAGGTGGCACCGGCCTCCCTGCTCCCACATGTGTTGGCAGTGTTCTCTTGTGTCTTCTTATTATCTAATAGGAACACTTTTAAAGACAAAGGGTTCTGCCGTGTGACCTCTGGTGAGGCACTGGGGTCTTGTCCTGGCTGAAAACCTGGAAGTCACCCTCAGGCCCTTGGTCACAGCTGCTGGAACCCGGGGTAGGGTGGTAAATTGCAGCTCGAGTGCTTCCTGCCTGCGTCTCCCCTGCCCCCATCCTGAGCCTGTACCTCGTGCTCGGCGGCACAGCAGAGGCCCCCTGAGTGGCCTCCACACCTGGGCCCCCAGGGGTCATGGGAGCCGCCTCCTGGGTCTCCCCCCCTCCCCGTGCTCCAGGGAGGAGCGAAGGCTCAAGGTTACATCCGCCCGCCGGATCTGATCGCTCCCCCGTCCACAGCCAGTTTGCCTAACGACCGGTTCACCACTTCGCCTAATTACCAGGTCACCTCCAAGCCTGAATTTGGAATTCAAATGAGGGAGTTTATTTTCACCTTTTATTCCAACAGCGGCTCCAGCTTAATCGGTTCTCTAATGATCAATTTGCCTAATTAAAAAAATTAAGTATTTTGAAACCAGTTCACTGACGGCCCTTCTGTCTCTGTGGTGTGCTTCCAGCGGTTGCTTTGCTCTGGGTTAGGGTTACTGGCTCTCCTGGGGGCTCTCTTTCTTCTTCTTTCAAAAGTAGACGGAGTGTTTCCTAGCCTTTGCCTTTGGACTTGGCGTTGCAGCCCTCTGGCTCAACAACAGCGAATCTGACCAGCATCCGTGAGGATGCAGGTTCGATCCCTGGTGTTGCTCAGTGGGTTAAGGATCCCGCTTGGCCGTGGCTGTGGTGTAGGCCGGTAGCTCTGATTCGACCCCTAGCCCGGGTACCTCCGTATCCTGCGGGTGTGGCCCTAAAAGTCCCAAAATGAAGAAACACATAAACAAATAAAATAAAATAAAATACACTTATTCCTAGAACAAAACAACTTTATGAAAAGATCTTTTTATCAAAAGGGTAAAAAGTCCTTAAAGTAAAAAGAGAAGAGCAGCAGTCTGGGCTCACCGGCTCCGCTGTCACTGACCTCTGACCCCGGGCAGGTTACCCCAGCCTCCTCTCCCACCCCCAGTACAAAGGGGCAAGAATGGTGTGTCCTTCACACAGGTGAGGACTAAGCGGGTTAATCCTGTCACTGTTTACTGTGGACCTGACCTGGAGATCCACTTTAAATGCTGTAGAAACACAGATTAAAGCAACCTGCCCTTAGTGGAATGCCTTGTTTCCTTTCTTATTCTTTCTTTCTTTCTTTTTTTTTTTAAACTCTTAAAAGTGCTAAAATGTTGGGGGAAAAACCAGGCTTGATAGACACAGACTAAACCTCCCAGGGACCCATTTCTGCCCTTGTCTCAGCCTGGAGAGCTCCAACAGGTCTCTAGATCCTTCTCTTCGCCAGCACCTGCCCCTGGGAGTCTTCCTCGAGTCCCCTGCCCTCCACCCCACCGTGGTTTTTTGGGGCGCAAGGCCTGCGCCCCGCTTTCTGCCTCCCCCTCCCTCACAAAGAAGCTGTTAATGGTTCAATGCGGAGGCCCTTAGCCCAACGAGGGGTGGCTCAGAGAGTGTCACTTTGTGGGGAGTGAGCTCTGGGGAGAGCTGGGATCGGATCGGGGATACACACTGGACTCACGGGGGGCGCTTGCGTCTGCCCACCAGGGTTTCTGGAGGCAGGAGCTTGCTGGGCCGCGGGGAAAGGGAAGGAAAGCTGGGACGCCTGTACTCCAGCTCTCCTCTGCCTTGGGAGCGGGAAGCTGGGGGACCAGAGGGCCGAGCTTGGTGGGGGGGGCCCACCTGGAGAGAAGGCTGGGCCGACCCCCTCAGTAGGAGCCACGGGCAGGGACCAAGCACCCTCCCCCCTCGACCTTGGGCCAGAGGCACAAGACAAGGCTGGCTGGCCCCGGCCCCAGGAGGGGGACCCGGGGCGGGGGGGCGTCAGAGCACCCTGTCTCCGTCCGGTCCATTCCAGTCCTGGGGACGGGGATGGGGAGCTTCAAACGGGATGTGAGTCTGGGCTGAATTTTAATTGCCCCAAAGGACCAGAAAAGTTAATGGCTGGGGTGAGGGGGTGGGGGAGGGGCAGAACACACCGTGACTGGCATAAACAAACCCTATTGAGACTTACACCAACCCGGAAAGTTCTGGAATGGCCAGCGGAGCCCCAGGAAGCGACTGAGGGGCTACAGGCCCAAGTGTGACTCCTGTTTCAGGCTCTGGGGGCCCAGTCCCTGGCCTGGCCTTGGGGTGGCCCCCTCACTGCCCTCCCCCAGATGGAGCCAGCAGGTGAGCCTTGGCTGGGGCTGGCACAGGGCGGAGCAGGGAGCAGCAGGTGACACAGGGGCGAGGAGGCTCCCCAGATGGCAGCCAAGATGGGGGCCTGGAAGCAGGAGGGCAGCACCCCAAGAGCGTCCCAAAAGCACCGAGCCAGACCTGAGGCGCCTCAGAGACCTGAGTACAGAGAACCTCTCTGAGTCGGCGCAGCGGCTGCCTACGGATTTGGGGACTAGAGTGGCTCAGATTCTTACTCTCTGGGGGGGTGGGGGGTGGCAGGCTGCCAGGGGCAGGCGGGCGTACAGGGCATCCTTGGGCCCATGGAGAACAGACCGGGGCCCCCAGCTCAGAACCACTAACAATTTCCTTGGTTCCAAAGGGCAGGGCATGGAAGAGCGGGACCCCAGATTCGCCGTGCTGTGCACGACGCCTGTCGTCCGTGGAGAGCGTGGCCGAGGGGCTCCCCTGGGTTCTTCTGGCCAAAAGAGACATGGGCCCATGCCAGGGTGCCAACCAGCGGCACCTTCTGCGCAAGCATGTGTCGGCTTTAGCATTTCAATTTTTTTCTGTGCAGTCTTTTTTCAAGGCCTCTTGATCTGGGCGCTCAAGGAGCATATAACGCCCTGACGTGTACCCTCTGGGCCAGGGGTGTGGGCTGTGACGGGCTGGGATCCCCGGGAAGAGGGCTTTTTTCCACCGCCGCGCTCTTTTGGCGGCCACGGCTGCAAGCGCAGGTGGCACCAGCATCCCATTGCGGGAAATGGCTTCGCCGCGCCCACTGCCTGGTAGCTGAGTGGAAACCATGGCAACGGGAAGCAGGGAAGATCCTCCCGTCACCCCGCGGAAAGGGCAGCCTATTTCTGGGACCTGAGCCCAGTTATTCACCAGTTCTGCATTTTGATGTGAATTTCAATTCTGGAGAGCTGGCTTTGGGAGCACTGGGCCTGAGTCTGGAGGTGGGGGGCTAGGTAAGTGACACGCTCCCCTTCTTTCTCCATCGGAGACACAACTCCTGGCCTCAAACAGGGCCATTTGTGCTGTCACAAGACTCCATCTGTAGCGCCCAATTAAATCCCTTCTTCTGCATGAACAGGGGGAGATGGGTGCTTTGGGCGCGACTGGGGTATAACTGGGACCCATTGAGTCCCTGTTTTTAGCAGAAAGGGGCTTTTGAGCCCCCCTGGCGGGTGGCGGGGGATAGGCTGCGACATGGTTGGGCAACAGTTGAATTTCTTCAGCCCAGTGATGAGCATGCCCCCAACATGTCTGCGCGCGCGCGCGCGTGTGTGTGTGTGTGTGTGTGTGTGTGTGTGTCACACACACACACTCACTCACTCCAGTCGTGTGGCCTTTGATATAGACAACTCTGCCCCCTAGTGGCAGGATGTCACCAGCACACTGGGCTCAGGAGGACAGACTGCTACCCCGCAACCCACTGGGATTACTTCCAGCCTTGACTTAGAAGAGGGGTGTTGGAGATGAAGGAGACAGACAGGGCACTGGTCCTCTGATGCTGGGTCCAAGGAGAAAACCACAGGCTAAGGCTGGGGCGAGAGGTAGCCACCAAGGGGCCAGGCCATTCTTTCCACCCGCCACCTGCCACCCTCTCCTTAGGGGACCACAGCCCCTCTCTCGGCTGTCCAGGCTTTTCCCCTTGGACTGTCCCACACTGAGGACAACTCCTTGGTGGCTGCCCTCTTCCTCCCCAATACCCAACTCCCAACTCACCTGGGGGCTTACAACCCAAATAAATTTTATTTTATTTTATTTGTTTGCTTTCTAGGGCCGTACCCACGGCATATGGAAGTTTCCAGACTAGGGGTCGAATTGGAGCTACAGCTGCAGGCCTACACCACAGCCACAGCAACTCGGGATCCAAGCCAGGTCTGTGACCTACACCACAGGCCACGGCACAGCTGGATCCTTAACCCAATAAGCAGGACCAGGGATCAAACCTTGTCCTCGTGGTTCCTAGTTGGGTTTGTTACTGCTGAGCCACGACAGGAACTCCCCAAAATAAATTTTAAATAATACACTTGTGGAGTTCCCGTCGTGGCCAGCAGAAATGATTCTGACTAGTATCCTTGGGGATGCAGGTTCGATCCCTGGCCTCGCTCAGTGGGTTAAGGATCCGGCGTTGCCATGAGCTATGGTGTAGGTCGCAGACACAGCTCAGATCCCGCGTGGCTGTGGCTGTGGCGAAGGCCGGCGGCTACAGCTCCTGTTAGACCCCTAGCCTGGGAACCTCCATATGCCGTGGGTGCGACACTAAAAAGACAAAAGACAAAAATCCACTTGTGACCGGGAGAAATTTGACTCCCGTGACCTTTGCCCTCTGATGTCGTGCCCATGAATATGTCACGCTGTGTGGCTGAGGGGACTTTGCAGATGTAATTAATGCTACTAGCTAATTGACGCGAACCTGGGGAGATTTGCTTGAATTGTTGGCTGGGTCCATTGTCATCACAGGAGCCCTTAATGAGCAGAGCTTCACCAGCTAAGGCCAGAAGGGTGTCAGAAAGATTCAAGGACAAGGAGAAGCTTGAAGATGGAGGGACCACTAGTCAAAGAAACAGTGATTTTTGATATGGATGCATTGAATTTGTAGATCACTTTAGAGACTATTATGATTTTAACACTATTAAATCTTTTGCTGTATGAGCACATGTTGTCTTTTTTTTTTTTGGCTTTGGATTAACCCTGCTGAGCGAGCCCAGGGATCGAACCCACATCCTCATGGATACTAGTCAGATTCATTACCACTGGGCCACGATGGGAAGTCCCACGAGATGTCTTTCTATTTAGAGTTTCTGGAGCTAAGGACCTGATGTAGTCTCCGTGAGGATGTGGGTTCGGTCCCTGGCCTCGCTCACTGGGTTAAGGATCTGGCGTTGCCGTGAGCTGTGTTGCAGGTCAAAGATGCAGCTCGGGTCTGGTATTGCCGTGGCTGTGGTGTAGGCTGGTTGCTGCAGCTCCGATTCAGCCCCTAGCGTGGGAACTTCCATATGCCGTGGGCGCGGCCCTAAAAAGACAAAAAAAAAAAAAAGGAAAAGAACAGATTTTGTTTGTTTTTTGCCATTTTAAGGCCACACCTGCGGCATGTGGAAATTCCTGGGCTAGGGGAATCAGAGCTACAGCTGCCGGCCCTTGCCACAGCCACAGCTACACGGGATCTGAGCCGCATCTGTGTCCTACCCCACAGTCTGGGGCAACACCAGATCCTTAACCCATTGAGTGAGGCCAGGGATCGAACCCGTGTCCTCATGGATAGTAGTCGGGTTCTTAACCCAATGAGCCACAATGAGAACTCCAAGAATACATTTTCTTTGATGTCTTTCAATAGTATATCATTGTACAAGTCTTGCCCTTCTTTTATTAAATTTATTCCTGGGTATTTTATTCATTTGTTGCTGTTACAAAGAGAACTGTTTTCTTAGTTTCATTTGGGATTGTTCACAGGCAGTGTAACGACGTACAATTGATTTTTTTCTTTTTTAAAAAGATTTTATTTATTTACTTTTTTCCCATTATACCCAGCTGCACAGCGTGGTGACCTGGTTACACATACATATAAGGATTCATCACAAGTGATTAGACATAGTTCCCAGTTGATTTTTTCTCTATTGAGCTTATATTCTACAAGTTTGCTGGACCTGTTTTTAAGCTCTAATAGTTGTGTGTGGGGGGGGGGCAAGGATGACAAAACTGGTGAGGACTAGCTTCACTGGGGGTTGCTCGGGGTGATGGGACGCACCGCTCCAGGAGCTGAAAGCCTCCCGTTGGGGATGGCATCCCCGTGCTGAGTGGCCTGGAGAAGCCGCCTGACCTTTTGGGATCTGACTTCTTCATCTGCATTCTTTTCATCGCTTTTATTTCCCAACGCCCCAGGGTGAGGATTATTGCTCTTAGCCCTTGTCGGGCCTTCTTCCCTCCAGCAGTGGAGCAACCACTGGAAGCCACAATCCGCGTCCTCTAACTGTCTCCCTCAGCAGACGGCCCAGGCAAGCCTTAACTGCTCCCACACACCCCTTGTGCGAGTTTCCCGGGGCCGCCAAATGACCGCACAGTGGGCGCTCACACAGCAGGAATGGATTCCTTCCCAGCTTTGCCCGCTGGACATCCCAGCAGCTGGTGGCTCCAGGCGCCCCTCAGCTTGTGGCCGCCTCACTCTAAGCTCTGCCCCCGTCTTCTAAGGGTCCGTGGGTTAAGGAGGCCACCTAAGAGTGGGACTCGAGTCACGATGTCCCCGTCAGTTCCCTGCTCTGGCTGGTGGACCCCAGAACTCTAGAGCCAACCACCCACTCAGCCTCCGCTCCCCAAGGGGCCCGGCACAGCGCAGCGCCGTGTTTCAGAACTGACGTCATCCGCCCCATTTGGGGACTTTGAGGGCGCATCCCAGGCCCATGGGTCCCCCTGCGCTGCCAAGCTTCTTGCCATCCAGGGTCCCCGGGTGTTGCTGGCTCTTCTTTGATACCAGGGTTTTGTGCCTGATAGCACAATGGTCCATGGCAATTTTTATTTATTCATGTATTTATTTACTTTTCTTTTTCCATCACACCTGTAGCATATGGAAGTTCCTGGGCCAGGGATCGAATCCGGCCACAGCTGCAGCAACGCCGGGTCCTTAACCCACTGGCCACAGCAGGAACTCCGGTAATTTTGATAATAACTCTTTTATTGAGATTTGGTTCGCATACCATAAAATTCACTTATTTAAGCTGTGCAGTTCCATGGTTTTTAATATATTCAACACCATTTAATTCCAGAACGTTTCTATCATCCCTCCAAAGAAGCCTGGGACCCCTTAGCAGTCACCTGCTCTGCTCCGTAGTCCTGGCCCCCAGCGAGCCACTTTCTGTCTCTGGAGTCGTAACAGCTGTTCATGCACATCTTTCACTGGGAGGGAGATTGCTGAGGATTTTGTTGTTGTTGTTGTTGTTTTTGTCTTTTTTTTTTTTTTTTTTTTTTTTGCCTTATCTAGGGCCGCACCTGCGGCATATGGAGGTTCCCAGGCTAGGAGTCTAATCGGAGCTGTAGCCACTAGCCTACGCCCCAGTCACAGCAATGTGGGATCCGAGCCGCATCTGTGACCTACACCACAGCTCACGGCAATGCCAGATCCTTAACCCACTGAGTGAGGCCAGGGATCGAACCCGCAACCTCATGGTTCCTAGTCGGATTCGTTAACCGCTGAGCCACGACAGGAACTCCTGTTTTTTTTTTTTTCTTTTGGTCTTTTTTTAGGAATGCGCCTGCGGCATATAGAAGTTCCCAGTCTAGGGGTCAAACGGCAACACGGGATCCTTAACCCACTAATGCCGGAGGAGGTATCGAGAGGTGGGGTCTTTGGCAAGTGCCTAGGCAGAGGCTTTCCTCTGCTCCCCAAACAAACGCCTCGCCCTCTTCACCGCCTCATCCTTCGGGCTTCCGCCTGACCCGCTCACTCACTCACTCATTAGCAGACAGCGCCATAGTGAGAAGGAGGCTGTGGTTTGTCAATGTCAAGGCGCACGGCACGGTGAGGGTTAGACAAGGAGGCATTGGCAAATATCATTGTATCCTCTTCTGATAGGATACCGCGCCTTTATTGATCATCTTCGCTGTGCGGGCCTGGAGAGTATTCCCGGGCTGGGGAGGGAGTGTGGCAGAGGAAGGCACATTTGGGAGTGGTGACAGGTGGCAGGGAAGGGAGCACACCCTCAGGGGAGAGAGAGTCCTTGCCTAGAGGTTTGTTGGCTCCAATTGGTGGCTTGTGAATTATTCATTTAACAACCACTGCGCCCAGGCTGTGTGCCAGGAGGGTGCCGGTGACCCGGCGCTTTCAAAATTAATGTGTTCATTGACTCATTCCCTCGAGTCACATCCACAGGCACCTATTACTTGCTGAGCCCAGACTCCTTACACCACAAAAGGCCCAGGGGAGGAGGAGTCCAGCAGCGCTGTTTAACCAGCAAGCACAGCAGGTGAGGAGGTGACAGGCAGGCCGCTGGGCTGGGGGCCAGGCGAAAGGTGATACCGGATGGGTGTGTGCATGTGTGCACAGGTGTGCACCCCAGGGTACCTGAGCGGAGTGTCTGACGCGTGTGTGTGCATCTGTTCGTGTGTGTGCGTTGCGGGGGTGCATTATGCACAGATGTTGGCAGCTGGGATGCAGTGGCCCCATCTCCCAAGACCTACAATCCACTTAGGTGGGGAGGGGGTGGCACCGCTGGTGCAGCAACAGTGTTGAAGGCATGACACGTGTGAGCAGCACAGGAGGTTGGGGGCCCTGAGCCCCTTCACACGCTGGCACATGCAAGCACACTCAGAAGGAGCTGGGGAGCACTGAGCCTGAGCATGTGCAAAGACCCCGGGCTGGGAGAACATAACCTTGGGGTTAACGTTCCCAGTTCTTTCAAATCACAGCAACTGTCTGACTGTCTCAGAATGACCAGAGTGACTGTCACTAGCTTGGGAGGCCCTTTGGTGTTCTGCACCCCTAACACCTGATGCTGGCACTGTAAGTTGGATATTCAGCAACATTCATTCAGCAAACATCTACTGAGCTCCTCCAGTGCCAGGCTGGAAAGGTGAGTGGCAACCAGATCCCCAAGGGGTGCAGGGTGCTCACACAAACAGCCCTGATGCCCGCATTCTGTGCACAGCATTTCCTTTGGGGCTCATCTGTGGGTCTGGGGAACTGGCAAACCTAGATTCGGGTTTTGACACGGACATTGAACCTCACGCTTTCTTTCTTTCTTTTTTCTTTTTCTTTTCTTTTTTTTTTTTTTTGTCTTTTTAGGGCCACACCCGCCGCATTTGGAAGTTCCCAGGCCAGGGGTCAAATCGGAGCTGTAGCCACCGGCCTACACCACAGCCACAGCAACGCCAGAGCTGAGCTGCGTCTGCAACCTACACCACAGCTCATGGCAATACCTGATCCTTAACCCACTGAGCGAGGCCAGGGATCGAACCGGCATCCTCATGGATACTAGTCGGGTTCTTTACCGCTGAGCCACAACGGGAACGCCCCCACGCCTTCTGTTGGGAGCCACCTGCGCCTCCGGTAAGCGCCCACCTCTGGGGCTTGGCAGCCACAGCCAGCTCCTCCTGTCCTAAACCACACTAGGCCACCAGCCCGGGAGCTGCACCTTAGTCGGACCATAGGCACTTGTAGTTCAGGTGCCCGGCGCCGGGAGTGGGGGGTACTTCCGTAGCTCCCGGGCTGTAGGATCGTGACCTCGCTTCGCCTCCGAAGCTCACTCGCGCGGGTTCCAGCAATCAGTCAGCCGGGAGACAGACTTTCGGCTACTGGGGGCGGAGCGTGCGTTTCCCGGAGGCGGGGCATGAGCCTCCCAGGGGCGGGGCGTCGACTCCAGGGCCGCGGTGGGCGGCATCCGGGGGAGGGGCAGGCGCAGGCGCACGCCAGGCTGCAGGCAGCCGCAGCCTCTTCGCCTGCGCCTGCGCCTGAGTTTGCGCCTGCGCACTCGGCAGGCCCCGCCTCCGGCGCGTTACTGCGCGCGCTCAGCCGGGGGCGGAGCGGGGCGGGGCCGCTGTTCCCGCCCGAGGACCCCCGGGAACCGGCCGCCGCCCGTCGGGAACGCTTCTCCTTCCGGTGCGGGGGGGTGGTCCTCGGCCCGTGGGGCGGGGCCTCATGGAGGCCGTTGGCCTGGGGACCTGCGGAGGAGGGGACGCGGCGCGAGGCGCAGAGGGGCGGCCAGCACCTGAGGCGAGGGTGCACTTCCGAGTGACGAGGTTCATCATGGAGGCAGGTAACCGCTCCTGGGAAGAGGGCGGGCCCCATGCAGACCAGACGCAGAGACCGGGCCGCGGTGCTGCGCTCTCACCTAGCCGGCATCTGCCCGCCTGGGGAGCGCCGAGCGGGCGGGGAGGGGCTAGTGTCGCGAGGACTCGCTTCCCGGAAGGGGGGTCCCTCCAGACGCCGAGCTGGCGCGGCTGTGCAGAGGGAGGCAGTCGGGCCTGCCTTGCTCTAGCGGAGACTGGGCAGCCCGGCTTAGGGGTATCGGCCTCGGCCTTTCCGTCGCGCCCTGTATCTTAAGCCTTGAGCTGCGAGGCCGACAGGGGTCATTGTCATTTCACACATGGGCGCTTAGTCCCAAAGAGAGGACGTGGAAAGGGACTGGCCCCAGCTAAAAGGTGGCGGAGTCGGGGCGCCCGTGTCTCGGTTGAGTGTACGGTGCCTGTGCCACAGCTGTCTCCCAGCCTCGGGGGCACTGGCACTTGGTCCTATGGAGACTTTTGGACCATGCCGTTGGTGAGGCTCGTGACAAGCTTTGCTGACAAGGTCCCATCACACCGAGAACCTAGGGCGAGGATTGCTATGTGTAAAAAAAAAAAAAAAAAAAAAAAAAAAAAAAAAAAAAAAAAAAAAAAAAAAAAAAAAAAAAGGGACTTGTAGGGCCACATGCAGCCGTCCTGCTTAGTCTGACATTTCTGAGAATGAGGGGGTCCCATGTAGGAACTAACTACGAAACTGAAGTTTAAACCTTGAAATGCTCAAAGCTCTTGAGGTGTCACTTTCCAAGGATTTCTTTTTTCTTTTTTCTTTTTTTTTGTCTTTTGTCGTTTTAGGGACACACCCGCGGCATGTGGAGATTCCCAGGCTAGGGGTCTAATCAGAGCTACAGCTGCCAGCCTACACCACAGCCACAGCAACGCGGGATCTGAGCCGCATCTGCAACCTACACCACAGCTCACGGCAACGCCGGATCCTTAACCCACTGAGCGAGGCCAGGGATCGACCCCACAACTTCACGGTTCCTAGTCGGATTTGTTTCCGCTGCGCCACGACGGGAACTCCTCCAAGGATTTCTTGATTAAATGTATTGCTTATGCCCTTGTTCTCTGGGTGAGGCTAAATACTGATCCTCCAAAGAGTCGCCCGTGCTAATCCCCAGATTTTGCAGATGGGATGAAGCAGCTTGATGTTGGGGAACTATCCTGGACTACCTGGCGGGCCCTGTGTAGTCACAGCCATCCTTAGAGAGGCAGCAGGAGTAGGCGGGCAGAGGAGAAGGCCATGTGAGGCGGGAAGCAGGGTTAGAAGATGCTGCACTGCTGGCTTTGAAGATGGAGGCGAGGCCACCAGCCAAGGAATGCAAGCACCTCTAGAAGCTGGGAAGGGCAGGGAGATGGAGTCTCACCTGGAACCTCCAGAAGGAGCCAGCCCTGCGCTTAGCCCCCTAAGACTCATTTCAGACTTCAGACCACCAGGATTGTAAGAGAAGGAAATATGGGTTGTTTCAAGCCACAGTTTGTGGTCATTTGTTACAGCAGCTCTGGGGAACTGGTAGACCTTCGCACGTAGAGGGTGTGGAACATAATTTTTAACGATGGTTGGCTGTTCTTCACCTTCCTTCAGTCTGTTGCGTGCCGTTTGACCTTCTCTTTTTAACCCGGGTCATTGTGAATTTGTTTTGGTTCCATGACCCGGTGCAGTGACTTCCTGAGGAGCTGTCTGGGGGATGGGCTTTGACCCCTAAATCAAACCACTCGCTCTGGTTCTGGAGCTCTGTCCCCTTTTCAGCTCTCTCCCCTCCTGCCTGGCTGTGGCCACCGATGTTGTTCTTCTTGCCTTTTCTAGCCTGTGCAAACCAGTGCTGAGTATGATTTTTTTTTTCTTTAATGAGAGTTGCAACGTTTAGTTCAGGTTTTCTCTTGATTCTTTTTTGAACTTTTTTTTTTTTTTGCCACAAAGGCAGTATGTGGGAATTCCTGGGCCAGGGATTGAACCTGTGCCACAAAGCAGCAACCAGGCCCACAGCGGTGAGAACGCAGGAGCCTCAACCTGCTAGGCCATCAGAGAACTCCCCCGAGTGTGATCTTTATAACACTGGGACTTGTGTCATCTGTTTGGTGCTCAGAGGCCGTTTTTCCTCCCGTCACCTTGGCAGGATTTGGGTTCGGTGAGCCGCAGAGGTGGGGGCGACCTCTAGTTGATGCCTGCTGAAGTGGAAACAGACATGCAACGTAGCCCTGCTCAGGATGTGCAGAAACTGATGTGCCAGATGCCAGCTGGGCAGTAGTGGGAAGCCTGGCTTCTCCCAGGGTGGTCTGCTGAGCCGTAGCTTGGGCGTGGCCTGGTGTGGCTTGAGTGGGAGAAGCCTAGCCCCGAGTCCCTGCGTGGAGGACCCGGTGGAGGACTGCAGCCGCTGCCAGCTGGGCGCCGAGCTCGTGGTCTCCTGCGAGCGGGGGTGGCACGCTTGGGGTGCAGCCCGCGGCTGCCCCCACACTCCCGTGGGGTGAGCGCCGGATTGAAGCCCTGCCCCGCCTGCTTTCCCTCGGCAGGTGTCAAGCTAGGCATGCAGTCCATTCCCGTCGCCACCGCCTGTGCCATTTACCATAAGTTCTTCTGCGAGATCGACCTGGACGCCTATGACCCCTACTTGGTTGCCATGTCTTCCCTTTACTTGGCTGGCAAAGTGGAGGAGCAGCACCTGCGTACTCGCGACATCATCAACGTTTCCAACAGGTAGCGGCTTCCGGGCCTGGCGTTTGGGAGGACCGCCTGGCGGCCACCTGAATGGGGCCCAGGGGAAGGTCCCTCTAGGCCTTGGCCCGCAGGTGCCAGGAGTCAAGCTCAGAAGGAGGCTCCTGGGTGGCCTTGAGACTGCCCAGAGCACTTCCCGCGAAGGCGGGAATGAGCCTGGTGTCAGAAGCCTGAGGGTGTGTCAGGGAGAGGCCCCGGGTCAGATCTGGGGACACCTCGGAGGCCAGGTGGAATGTGGACTGGTGTGGCCGAGAGCGCGGTTACAGCATCTCAGGTGGGTGGGGGGGCACAGCAGGAGCAGAGGGAGTCCCCAGAGGTGTGTCAGAGAAGATTCTCGTGGAGTCTTGGACAGGCTGGGTGGAACCAGCTGAGTTCTGTGGGCCTCAGAGGTGGGCCAGCCGTGCAGGGGAGGGTGTGGACGCAGCCGGGCCGGGTGGCCTACTTAGATGGCGTGAGAAACAGGGTCAGAGCTGCTGAGGAGCCCGTCTCGCAGCCCAGGGCTCGAGCAGCCACGTTCCTGTCGGGGAGGGCAGGCTGCGCCCGGGCCCAGGGGGCCAGGAGGAGGCAGCTTATGGAAACTTACTGGCCAGCAGTACGTCACAGCCTTTGCAGGATCTCTAATCATTAGGAAAGAAAACTCTTTTGTGCTGCTTGTCTTTTAATGAACAGATAACGGAACAGCCCTCCCCGGCCCTGTAAATATGACAGGTTCACGGTGTACCGCGAAAAACTGAGAGAAAACAGGAGAGGGAACCGAGGGAGGGCAGCTGGAGTCGGCCTGTAATTGCCGGAGCCCCGCGGGGCGGGCGGGCAGAAGGGGAAATTGTGTGGCCCGCTAATTAGACCTGGGCGCCCCCCGGGTGGCTTCTGTGGGGAGCTCGGCGAATGAGCGAGGAGCTGGGCAGGGGGAGTCCCGCCGAGAGCCGTGGCTGCTGGAGTGTAAATCCCGTTCCCCTACATCTCGGTGACCTTGCGTAGGTGGGCGAAGAGGTGTAAATAAGGATAGAAAGATCTGGAATGAAGGAAAGACAGTCCTGGAGGTAGAAAGCTAAAATGCGTTTAACGTCTCCGAATATAGCGTGCTGTGTTTAAAAGCCCCCTGTGGGCTCAGACGCAGAGACCCTTCCCCTTGCCGAGTGACGTGGGACAGCCCAGGGGGCTAAAAGGAGAAGCCGGCCCTTTCCTCTCTTGTTATGCTTTTTGTTTTTGTTTTCTCCTTTGGCCGCACCCGCGGCATATGGAAGTTCCCAGGCCAGGAATTGAATCCACGCTGCAGCTGCCACTTGCACTATAGCCGCAGCCGCACTGGGTCTGGACCCGCTGTGCATAGCCGGGGATTGAACCCGAGCCTCTGGACATCCGTGACTTAGGGGCTCCTGGAGGGCCTTCCCCGGCCCTGGTCAGCCCCGCCGTTTCTCTGCACAGGTACTTTCACCCGGGCAGCGAGCCCCTGGAGCTGGATTCCCGCTTCTGGGAGCTGCGCGATAGCATCGTGCAGTGCGAGCTGCTGGTGCTCCGAGTTCTGCGTTTCCAGGTCTCCTTCCAGCACCCACACAAGGTACGCGCTCGGTTAAGATGCAGGCAGCTCCGTCACGCTGCCTTTATTTATTTATTTTTTTGTCTTTCTAGGGCCGCACCCGCAGCATCTGGAGGTTCCCAGGCTAGGGGCTGAATCAGAGCTGCAGCCGCCGGCCTACACCACAGCCATGACAATGTGTCTTCAAGGCTTCAGGTCAGGTTCGTTTCCGCTGCGCCACGACGGGAACTCCTCTGTCGCCCCCTTACCGTCTCAGCCCCACCCTTCCCAGCCACTCGCCTAGTCCCGCAGCCAGCCACGCACAGCGCGGGTGGAGCCGGGCGGCCCGCCACGGGGCTGGGGCAGGTGTGCAGTGCCGGGGTCCGGGGAGGCCTGGCGCTCAGGCAGACAGCCAAGCGGGAAGAGAATTAAGAGTCTCCTGCCAAGGATGGTGCTACTGGAAGACACCGTGCAAGCTGGTGTCCTGTCACTGGCTGGCCCCTAGCTTCTTCGGGCTTTCGCATGGCTGCCGTGCTCAGCTCTGCAGATAAGGATGCTGTCTCAGGCACTTGGGTTCTAGCTGGGCCCTGGGGCTGAGCAGATGGTTTCTGATGTGGCCGGAGCAGGGCCATGTCGATGGAGAGGGACTGTGCTGGGGGTGGCCGTCAGGAGTGGCCCAGGCGGCTTTCAGGAGCCGGGCCTCGAGGATGAGACTGAGTGGGCCCGTGGGGGCCGGGGTGGGGCTGGAGGTGATTTCAGAGCCGGCAGGGGGGGTGGGCGAGGGCAGGGAAGCCTGGGCGCAAGCCCGGGAGGCCGGTGGGAGGCACTGGGCTTTTTTCTGAGTGACGCGGGGAGCCGTCGGAGGGTGTGAACAGGGAGGTGACTCCATCCCATCTGTGGCCTGTCCGTGTTGTGACAGCTTAGGGGAGAGCGGCTGGCTGGCGGAGGGGAGATGGGTGACGGGGGCCGGAGCCCCAAGGGCTGGCTGGCTGACTGGCATGTCTTTGCAGTACCTGCTTCACTACCTGCTCTCGCTCAAGAACTGGCTGAACCGTCACAGCTGGCAGCGGACCCCCGTCTCCATCACCGCCTGGGCCCTGCTGCGGGACAGCTACCACGGCGGCCTGTGCCTGCGGTTCCGGGCTCAGCACATAGCCGTGGCGGTGCTGCACCTGGCCCTGCAGGCCTACGGGGTCGAGGTGCCCGCCGAGGCTGAGGCCGAGAAGCCGTGGTGGCAGGTGAGGTGACTGTGTTGGTGCGGGTCCCACTTTTCTTTGTCTAAGGGCTTTTAGGAATCCCCATTCTTGGTGTTCATGTTTTTTTGCTAGTAATTATCCGTGAAGGACGGTCTGGGCTGCTTGGGAGTACCGAAGCCTGCAGGGGCCCTGTCGTAACAGCGTGGGTGCTGGCGGGCCGTCCCGGGCCCTGGAGGGTGGGTGGTCAGCAGCCTCGCTGGCCTGACCCGCTGGATGCTGGCGGCATCCTCCCCGCAGCCAGGACAACCGCGCGTCCTCCCGTTGCCGAGGGTTGGGGGGGGGGGTCACTTATTGCTGAGAGCTGCTGAGAGCGACCAAGCACTTTTATTGAGTTGAGTAGGGGCTCATCATAGAGCAAAGGCTGATCAGCGTGGCTTTGTGTCGGAAGTACGGGGGTGCCCTAAGTATGGGGGTGGATGGTGGGTGTGGCCTGATGCCAGCCAGGTGGGGGGAGTGGCCGAGGGGTGAGGGCTGGTTACATGGATGCACGCATTCCGCCGCCTCCCCTAGACCTGCCGAATCCAGGGAGCAGTCACGTGTCCTCCATAAAGGCTGCGGTCCTAGCTGGTTTTCCCTGAGGGGTCCCCGTGCCTCTCAAAATGGGATTTTGACATCATTCTGGTTTTCCGTTCCCGTACTGGGACTTGCTGTTCTTGTCCGAGGATGCGCGTCCGTCTGAATCATGAGACTCTCCTCTTCCTCATTGCTCCGGGGTGGACACCGGGGTCGCTCCCAGCCTTTGGCCCTGGGCTGCTTTGTCACAGTCATTTCTTAGCTCAGGGGCTCCAGGAGCACACAGGTGGCGCACCCGGACCTGCAAGCCCATATTTTGAAGGGTCTGTTTGCCACCCGGAGTCCACAGGGAGGCAGCTGTCTCCCTGGCCAGTGGTCAGGGTTGGGGGCGGCTCCAGGTTACTCTCTGCCCCCGACGTAGCCTGTGGGGTTGGAGCTTTCTCTGGGGGCCGTGGAGGAGGCAGGTGTGGACTTAGGTCGAGCCTTTGCTTGGCTCAGCCCTGACTTTGCTCCTCATGGTACCTTGTTTTACTTTTAACTGCCCATGTCCTCAGAGGTCCCCAAGAGCACCCGGGGCTGGGCTGCGCAGTTGGGAGTGAGTGGTGGGTGGGTGCTGTGGCAAAGATAAAAGGAACGGAGGGTGGGGCCGGGAGAGATGGGCGCCGCGGTGCGGGGCTGTCACTTGCAAGGAATACCGCCACCAGGGGAGCGCCCCTGAGCGCTCAGTCCAGGGCCCTTCGTGGGGGCCGGTCCCGGAGGCCTGGGGCGCTTGTGTGGCTGACCTTAGTGACTCGGTCCCCGCGCCCCGGAGGTGCAGCTGACCCCTGCGGCCCGAGGCCCTGGGCAAACCAAGACCCTCTTATCTAGTGGGACATCCAGGGCCCTAGAGGTCCCCTCCCAGACCTGGGCCAGGGCCAGACCTTCCTTGCAAACGTGCAGGGTCAGCCCGTCTTCATTTGGGTCCCCCGGGACTCACTTTACAGTGGTCTAAGCTCCCTGGCACACTCACAAGGTGTCTGCTCCAGCCTGGGAGCAGCCCTGTGTCCCCCAGGGCTGGCCTAGGTCAGGGTGGGGTCCGGGAGAATCAGTCTGCCGTTTCCCGTTTCCGGCAGTGGACTCCCGCCCCTCCTCGCCCTTCCCCAGGGCCGTGGCTCTGAGGCCCCGGGCGGCGGGCGGGGAGGCGGGAGTCTGTGCTCTGGGCCCAGCCGTCACCAGCTTCCTACGTAACCCAGGACGAGTCCCCTCTCCGGTAGGAGTTGGATGGTCACCGGAGCCTCTTCCATCTGGAACGTTCTCTGCTTTGTGACCAGCCTTGGCAGGCCGGAACCGAACGCGCTGTGTGGTGGTGCCGTGTCGATGCGGAGCGAGTCTAATCGGAACCTGTTTTCCTTCTCCTTTCTAGGTGTTTAGTGAAGACCTTACCAAGCCAATCATTGATAATATTGTGTCTGATCTCATTCAGATTTATACCATGGACACAGAGATCCCTTAAGGCCTGGCCCAGGCCTGCCCAAGAAGCCCGGGACGCTCTGCTGCCTGGGGACAGCACCGCCACGGGGCCGCGAAGCCCGGCCCCCAAGGACCAGCGGGGAGGGCTGGTTTGGTGCTGCTGGAGACGGGCTGGCGGAGGCGGTGATGCTCGCGCCCTGACTGTCCCCGGCGGCCGCGGCCGGGCAGTGACGGGAGCCGCACCTGCGGCGGGCAGGCTAAGAACACAGCCTGTGGGGCGGCCCAAGGCGAGGCATCGTGTCCACTTTTGTCCTTTGAGAGGACGCCGAGTGCCCGAGTGCTGTCAAGGCGGGATGCCATTGTAGGGGAGATCAAAGGATGGGACTGCGCCTCTGGGCAATTTTTTAAAGCCAGATTTCTAGAAAGTGTGAATGTGCAACATGGATGGAATTTTATTTTGTATAATAAAAGATGATTCAGATCACCAGAGACGCCTTGTGCTGGCTCTGCTGACCCAGGGACTCTGGGTGCCGTCGGCTTCCCCTAAAACGCTCTCCACGTGGCCCTGTGCTCTGCGCCCCCGCTGTCCCTCCAGAAGGCAGGAGGGCACAGCGCGCTTCTTGGTGACATGGCCTCCCTCTTCCTCCTCCACGGGACACTTGCAGGGCTTGGTGTCATTTTTTTTACAATGCCAAGACCGTCTAGATGGGGAGCCTGGGGACTCAGAGCCCCCCCACCCCGACTCCCACGCAGGAGGCACGGCTTCCGGAAGGATCGCTCTGGGAGCCACCGCCTTCTCCCAGGTGCTCCACACGTGCTGCTGGGCCCGTCCTTCAGCACACGATGGTGGGGGGCCGGGGACTGTCCCAGGGTGTCACCAGGGTAGCGTGGGCTCTGGACACTGGCCGCCATGCCCTCTGGCACCCACAGGAGCGGGGCCTGGTTGGAGCACCTGGGGTCCACAGGGTGAGGGGCACAGGGACGGGTCACATGTGGGTGACAGTCGGGCAGTAGGGCTTGCTCAAAATGATTGTGTTTGTCTTCAGGACATGAGTAAATGTCCCCTTTTCCTCTGTGGACAGAGTGTGGACGGTGCCTGCCGACAGCCACCACTGGGGCTCTGGGGGCCGCTCTGGGATTGCTCGCCAGTCCTTCCTGCCTTGTGCTTTTGAACAGGCACCTTGGCGCCCTCACCCTCTTCCTCCCCGCAGGCCGGCCCAGGCCCCCACCTACCCCCTGGCCTGGCCTCTCTGGTGTCCTCACTGCTGGCTGAGAGCCACCGTGACGCACTTGCGAGCTCTGGGTTGCTGGAGCTAACAGCGGTCTCTGGAGTTTTTGTGGCTCTAGGTTTCCTCTCACAGTGGCCGGGCCTCAGGCAAGTTCCTTTCTCTTGAGGGGACTCTGTTTCCCACTCTGTAACTTGAGCAGGCTGGAGCAAATGATCTCAGACTGTGATTGCTGATTGCTATTTTATTTTTCAAAACTTTTGGCCGCCCCGAGGCACATGGAGTTCCCAGGCCAGGGATCAGATCCGAGCCCCACAGTTGTGACCTACGCTGCACTTGCAGCCTTTAACCCTCTGTGCTGGGCTGGGGATTGAACCTGCGTCCTGGTGCTGCAGAGACACCGCCGATCCTGCTCCTGTTGCGCCACAAGCAGGGACTCCCGACTGATGGCTGTTTTCAATCCCATTTGTGTGCCTGTCACACTGCTCCGGGGTGGCGGCTGGCTGTGTGGACGGAAGGCTGTTGTATCACTTTCCTTGGCTAAGTACTCATTTGTTCCCATGGGAACCTGGATCATATTTGACAGTGGAAGTCAGTGGGAAAGAGATCCAGGCAGAAACGCACAGTTTTTGAGCGGGGAGCATAGGATCTCTCCGGAAGTTGCAGCTATTTGGCTCAACCCAGACCTAGCACTGCGGTTCCCGACGGGCTCACGTGTCAGTGAGGCAAGAGCTCCTTGCTATTTGTCTGCTGTTTTCTGCTTTTTATCTTTTGCCTTTTTTAGAAGTATGGACTCTGGTGGTGGGGAGGGAACTTAGAAGCCATTTTTCTTGTTTTTTGGCAGCTTCCCTGGAAAGGGTGACGTGCGCAGTGGAGCAATAGAAATGGGAGGAAACAAGACGCAGGGACTGTTGGCGCCGTTGCCACGGTCAGTCGTCATTTGCAAATCCCGGAACTGCCGCGTGCCCCCGGGGAGAGTCTCAGATGGTGCTGGTGCTGTGCAAAACGGTCTGGCTGTTCCTTAAAAACTTAGATGACCGTAGGCTGCACAATCCCACTTTCGGGATCCGCCCCGAAGAACTGAACGCAGAGGCTCAAACAGGCGTTTGCACACCCGTGTTACCCCTGCACAATTCCCGGCAGCCGAAAGGGGGGAACCAGCCGAGTGTGGTCCGTGCGTACAGTGCCGTGTCATTTAGCAAGGCCAGCCGGTTCCCTGCTGGTCTAGCAGTTAGGATCCCACATCAAGCCACTGCATGCCGCGGCCAAAACAGTGAATAAATCAAATCAAATCAATACAATTAAAAAAGGAAGGACGTTCTGACACCTGCTACCACATGCATGGGGCTTGAGTGAAGTCAGCCTGTCCCAGACAGATACCGCGTGATTCTGCTCCTACGAGGTCCCTAGAGGAGCCAGATTCCTAGGGACAGAAAGCAGGATGGGGCGGGGGGCGCGGGCTGGGGGAGGGGTGGGGGTGGGGGGCTGGTGTCTAATGGGGACAGTTTCCTCTGGGGAGGAGGGGCAGTTCTGAGGACGGGTGCCGAGGGCTGCACGGCAGCGTCGATGCGCTTCCTGCCGCCGAACTGCGCACCGAGAAATCACCAGATGACAAATCACACACATCACCCAGACACTGAGACTGTAGGAGCCTTTCATTTTTTTTTTTTTTAATACACAGAAATTTTGGTCTATTCTTTAAATTAGGAAATTCAGCTACAGACTTTAAATTATTATGCATCTGTGGTCTTCCTCATTAGGATATTTTTGTTCATCTTTATAACAGGCAGATAAAAATGTAAAACAGAGTTAATAACTGAACGCAGTTGACCAAGCCATTCCGTAGAAGAGAGTGCTTGAGAGAGAGGGGGCCTTCCTGAGGAGCCAGGGCCCCCGGCCTGAAGACTGCACACAAATGACCACACCCCGTGGAAAGGCAACCTAGGGACTAGACAGCCGCCGTGTACAGCAGGCGGCTTGGTACAGCAGTGAGGCTTTGTAATATACGTCAACCACTTGTTCTACCAATGTGTCTACAACAGAGGATGAAAAGAAGCCCGTGAGCGTAGCGTTTACACGGCTTATCTTCTTCAATTCCAACGTTTCCAATTTTAGTGCTTGTTTAAGAACACACAGACCCTCAACAAATTGAGTTGCCCTGTTTGTTGTTGTTTAAACAAGGACATTAGGAAACAATTTACAAATGGGTAACATTCTCAATGTGCCCTTTGGAAAAAAGGGATGGCTTTAAGTTATCTGCGTAGCTGGCATTTTAAGTGAGATTTGCTTTTCTGGCCGAAATTCCGAGGTTTGACCGCTCCTGCTCAGGGGTGACATGGCATTAATGCTAACGGTGGGGGCCGACTGTACGGTCTGGATGCCACCTGGACTCGCGCAGTCTCAGGTGGAGGTGAGGCAAGCCCCCCACCAGTGGGTGCAGGATGGGGACTAGAGGGGCGAACCGGCCTGGCCACCAGGCCAGCCGCTGCTCAGCTGTCCCCCAGCAGCTCAGCCCCGGACCCCCGGCGACAGGCGACAGGCATGGTCGATCCCAACCTCCTCCTTGCAAAACGTTTTGCATTCGAGGACAGCTGAGGCTTGGCACGCTGGATGGCCACCTGCAGACCAGGTGCTCAGATCACGTGGCGGAGCCGACGTCCTCAGCCTTCCGTGGCTGCAGACACAGATCCATGGCCACCAAGAAAGCCCACTGGCCAGACCGTAAGACTTGGAGTCGGAACCAAAGGAAACTGAAAGCAAAACTCCGCCTTCCACCTACTGGAGGGGATCATTCTCATCAATACTTTGGTATTTTCCTTTTAAATAAAAATTCCATCAAAGGGTTTCTTTTTTTTCTTCTTCTTCTCTGTAGGCAGGGGGTCTCAAAGTGCAAATGTTCCAACGTTCGGATCGTAATAGCTCCAACCTCGTGCGCCCCTCCGCCGCCTTCCCCAGCAGCCACTTTCCCAGAAACTGTGCTGGGAGGATGTTGGGGAGCGGGGGGGGGGGGGGGGGGGGGGGGGGGGGGGGGGGTCCCCGAGCAACTAGAAGCATATTCTCTCAGTCTAGTTCCCTGAAAAAAAAAAAAAAAAAAATCAACCGAACGCCCTGCCACAATAAATAATGACATTTCAAAATGAAAACACCCGATAGGAGGAATGGAAATATCATGCCGATAAGTAGTTCCTTATTCTCGAGATGCGCATCTGGTCCTATAGGTGCGGCCGAGTCTCTGGGCGCACACCTGCGGCTGCGCACACGCGCACACGCGCGCGCGGACCGAGTGCAGGCGTCCTGGGGAGGGGGATGCTTTTCTCTTTTCGTGTGAATGCGTTGATCCCATTGCTCTGCAGCGGGTGCAACGAAGCCTCCAACAGACTGAAACCAGCGCCCAGCCCTACCGCGCAGCCCCAGCGGTGAACATCTGGCGCAATTACAGTGTTCATTAGAAAAAGCTTCAATAGAAAAAGGGGGGAAGGCAACTCTTCTCGCTCTCTGGTCTCTCCCTCCTCCGCCTCCGCCTCCTCCTGCTGCGGGCTGAGAAGCTTGCCACGGAGTGGCTTCCTGCGAGTGCGCACGAGCATCCTCAGCCGCCTGGCGGCCCTCCTCGCGGGCCGGCACCGTCCGCCCGGGTGTGCGTGTGTGCGGGGTGCGCGTGCCGACAGCAGTTCCGCTTAGAGGGACGTCTCCACGCTGTGGAGCGGGCTCCCGGGTCTGGAAGAGAACACTGACGAGGTAGCTGACTTGGTGCCGTGCAAGGTCAGGTAGATGCCGCTGTCTATGGCGTTGTTGTTCTGGTTGGGGGAGGGGGGCGGGGGGGCCCGCAGGCGCTCCTCGTTCTCGTCCACGTCCGTGTCATCGATGAGCGGGATGTTGTGGGTATAGTCGTTGATCAGGAACTCGGGCGTCGCCATGAAGTTATGGATGGAGGTCCTGGATTCCGGTTTCTCCAGGCCTTCGTAGAGGGAGCTACGGAAGGCTTTCACCACCCGGATCTGGAGGGGGAGGGAAGGGGGGGAGGGAGGAAGAAGGAAGGAGACCATCAGTGGCCGGCTGGTGCCCACGAGTTCCGCCCCACATCCACGGCAGGGGTCACGGTCAGGGTTTTCAGGCTGGGGTCTCACTCTCGTCACCTGATATGCATGCAGGACAAACGGGCTGACCTGAGCAGTGGACACACTGGGCTCCCAGCTGCTCCCCCTGCCCCCCGCTCCCGGCCCCGGCCTTGGTGGCTCCCGGGCTCTCTGCCGAATCTTGAGTTCCCGTGTGGGAGCACGGGAAGGTGACTAGAAAAGGTGACAATGCTGAGGAACTTTCTGGCAAGAAAAAGTGCTCAGCCTATGGGCACACTGCAGACCTTTCTCCAGTGGCTCTCCGCTCCTGGCTTCTCAGGGTCCTCTCCTCTGTCCCCCAGCTCCCGTGGCTGTAGCCAGCGCTCAGACCCATCTGCCCGTCAATGTCCCTGCTGCAAAGACCAGCAGCCCTTCTATGTCTCCATCTTATTTGATCTCTCAGGGGCCCACTGCCCCTCTTTCTGGAAACTTCTCCTGGCTTCCCTGACACTGCCTCTGTCTGGCCCTCCTCCTACCTCAACCGTTTCTCTGTCAGCTCTACTGCTCCTTCCTCTGGCCCAGGGTGCCCAGAGCCCTGGCCTGGCCCTCCCCGGCCTCCCCGGGCCGCCTGCTGGCTATAAGCAGGGGCTGGCTCCTCAGAGCTCCAGGCATCCAGGACGGAAACAGCCTCACTTTTGATTTGCACCCACCGAGCCTGCTCTGCTCGGATGCTCCGATCGGCCGCCGGCCGAACAGCCCTGCCCACGGCTGGATGCGTTTGGTCGGGCCGTCATTTCTGCTCTGGACCTGCCCGCCAGCCTTCCTCACCCCCCTTGTCCTCCGCTTCACTCTCCAAGCCTGACAACTTCTTTTGGTCCCTGGACTCTGCCATGTTCTCCCCAGCTCAGGCTTTCTCCCCCTTGTTCCTTGGCCGCCCCGCTGGCATCTGCAAACCTCAGATCAGCACAACGCCTCGCTCCCTGGCCCCGGCAGCCCTGGGCCCAGCACCGCAGCCCGGCAGGACCCTGCTCGCGGAGCTGCTGTCGCTCTCCGCTCCTGCCCTGCGCCTCCGCCCGGCTCCCTCTTGCTTCCTAGAAGGCAGAGTTGATGAGAAGCCCTCTCCTGGGCCGCAAACCAGCCAGCTGGCCTTGTGCTGAGTTGGGGCGGCCAGAGTGGCCTCATGTTGTGAATGGCCACAACATGAGTTCCGAAGTCATTTCGGGTCCAAGGTTCTAGGATTTGGTTTTCTTGGTTCAGACTGGGTGTTGGCAAACGGCTTTGGTCAGTCAGTCTCGTGGGACCCACAGCCATGCCCACTGCCTTGCACATTGTGCCCGGCTGGCTTTGAGGTCCAAGGACAGACTCGGTCTAGTTTCAACAGAACCTTGGCCCACAGAGCTCAAAACAGTTACTCTGGCCCTCAGAGAAGTTCGCCGCCCCCTGCCTGAGACCACGAATCACACTGACAACGAGTCCCTGTCGATCTGGACCCCAGGATCAGTGTTGCACAGCCGAGTGCAGGGCTCCTAGGTCAGTTTAAACCAAGGGAACCTCACAGTCAAGTGCAAAAAAGGGAGCCAAAGAGCTCCATACAATTGGAAATTTCTAATTCCACATAGCAAATCCAGTTAGGATTTTCTCT
Source organism: Catagonus wagneri (assembly GCA_004024745.2). Lineage (NCBI taxonomy): Eukaryota > Metazoa > Chordata > Mammalia > Artiodactyla > Tayassuidae > Catagonus > Catagonus wagneri. Next base: position 490,115 of record PVHT020000083.1, read on the forward strand.
GGATCTGGTGAAGCCGCATCTTTCCAGATGGCAGGCCGGCTTCCGAGATACGGGGGTAACACGAAATAAGCATCATTTGACATTTTTAATGAAAAGAAACAATTCACTTTTTGTAGCCACGGCAGATGTGGCCTCATTATCTGGCCCTTTTCTGGTGCCAGCACTGGGGGGGGGGGTGGGAGGGGTACGCGCAGTGGTGCTGGAGTACTTACTCCAGCCGTGGGGACCCCTCAAGTCCCAGAAACGCGAGCGAGCTGCACGCTGCTGCCCTTGACCCTGGCGACCTCTGTGGTAAGTCTGCCAGCCATGATCCAGTGCCCTGGGTCACGTAATCAGCCGGGCCCCTGTGCAGTCACCCTTAGCTCTCCCCGCGGGCACCTGGCTGACCCCCAAAGTCTTTGCCCCTCAAAGGTGACCTCCCCAGCTTCTGTCGCTCTGGCCTGGAAGGTTCCTTCAGGGCACTCCTCCCCGGGGCAGTCAGACTCGCTTCGGTGCCAGAGCCCGGCACCGAGCAGAGCTGCCAGGCGGCCCGCTCCAGCACCGCTGCCCCCCACCTTTCATTTCCCTGCTTTCCAATCTCGGGCTCTTGGCAACCGGCCAAACTTTCTAAGAGGGGGCTGCCCCGGGGGCCTGGGCTCGCACACGGGGAGACCCTCGCCTAGTCCTACCATCCCAGTGCAGAGCTCCGGCTGGACCTCGGAGGCTCTCAGACCCCTGACCCCACCCAGGGCCATACATCACTGTGTCTTGTGGCCCCGAGTTCCCAAACCTCCACTGCTGCCGAGTCTGCCAGGCACCCACAGATCCCTGGCCCCTCAGCCCTTCCCTGGCCAGCCCTGGGGTCTCCACCCCACCCCTGCTCTCTGGCCACCGCCAGGCCCTGCCCTCCGTCATCTAGCAGGCAGTGCAGCTGCTCTGGGTCCGGGGGCCCTCCCTCAGCTTCTCGTCACTTCCCCCGCATCCGAGGCCCGCCCCCGTTTGACTCTGCTCTCCTCTGCCCCATGCCCCACTGTTCTCTCCTGTCTCCTTTCACTGGCGCATAAGGACCCCGAGGGCAGGGGTCTGTCCGTCTGGCTCACTGATGCCGCCGGCACCCAGCGTGGCCCCTCTCGGCCAGCGGTCCGCCCCCTCTGCTCTGAACAGCTAGCTTGAGTCTCCCCCAGGGCCGTTACGCCCGATCGCCCGTGGCGGCCCTGCCTCCTTACTCGGGACTCAGCTCCCATCGCCATCCTCTGCTGCTCTTTGCTGCCCGGCCCGGCCCCACCGCGAGCCCCGGCCTGCCTTCCCTTCAACTGGGAGCTCCATCAGTGCGGGCGGGCCAGGCGGGTGCTGCAGACCCATGGGACCACCCTGGGCACACGCAGCCGGGCTGCTCGCGCCAGGCTCTGCCACGGGACCAGGCTACCGGTGAAGAGTTGGGGCGCGAGCAGAGGGTGTGAAGGTCATGGCTGAACGCGGAGGGACCTCACTTTGGTTTTGAACTTTAAACGCTTGAGCTGGCAGTGGAGGCGATGGTGGAGGTGGGAGAGGGGACACCCACCCCACTAAAGGAGAAGAAAAGAAGAGACGAGGAAAATCAAAGCAAAGGCCCCTGAACAACGACAACGGCAACACAGAAACCAGGCCTGACACCGTCTGTGCTGGGGGGAGCACTCAGATCTCGCCTGGCGGCTCCTGCCTGCCCTGAGCTGCGCCCAAAGCCCCCGCGCGTGTGACGGCCATGCCTGACTCCGGACGAACCACCACCTCGCTCCTCACTTCCCTGGCATCTGGACTTTGGGTTTCCAGCAAATTCTGAACGCAGCGGCCGAGGAGAGGCACGAGGCCTCCAGGAACTTCGGCTTCCCCCCCCCCCGCCCCGTCCCAAACCCTCCCCGTAGGCGTGAAGGTGACAGCAAAGGACGGCTCCCTCTCCTCTCCGTGAAATTAGGAGACGTGCAAACGCAAACTCCAGAGCTGGGCCCGTCACCGCGGGCTCTAACTCCAAACCATACTAAAGACGCAGCTCTGTGCGGGGGCGGGCAAAGCTGAAAGTGCTGGTGGCTGGTGAGCTTTGCGAAGATTCCTGCCCAGGACAGGACAGACCAGACTTGGCGGCCGGCGTCAACAGGACGTCACGCTGAGACAACCCAGGCATGGAGGGTCCCGGGTTTTTTCTGTGGCTCAGCCTCGCCTCTCATTCTGGCCGTCCAGTTGCGGGGCCTCAAATAAGTCTCCTGAGCGGCCTGGGCCCTGGCTCCCAGCTCCAGCAGTTGACCTGGAAAGGCCACCGAGGAGGCCACCAGAGCAGGTCTTCTGGGCTCTGCCTGGGGCTGCAAGCTGGCGTGTGCTTTAGGAATTGCCTGGAAGGTCCTTCCGTGCGGTAGGGCCCCCGGTTGCAGGAAGGCTTGGGCACGGCTGGTACTGTTCCTAGTGTGGAGACGGTGCAGACACCGTCAAAGAGCCGACCAGAAATGCCAATACACTATTCCCAGACTTGGCTCCAAAGCAAGGAATTTCCTGAGAAGCAAACTCCGGCCAGCAGGACGGCTTTCACTTTGCAGAGCTCCTTCCTCCATGGGGCTGGCTCAGTTACGGGGGCTCTGATGCTCTTCCTGGGCGTGAGGGGCGTGACTCCCCCGGCCGCGGTGGAAGGGCGTGTCCGAGGGGGTCCCGGGCTTGGCCAAGTTGGACCGAAGGTTTTCATGTTGCAAAAGTCAATTAAAGAAAGCAACTGCTGGGATCTGATTCCGGCACAGTTAATCAGAACTAAATGGCCCCGAGGGAGCCCTTCTGGCCACATCTGGCCACACTCAGCACCTGCCGCTGCGGCAGGAAACGGCTGAATAGAGTCGCAGCGTTGGATGCGTGGCTGGTGGGGGCTGGGGTGCGTCCGTGTGTCCCCACTGGGCTTGCTGTTCGTTGGGAAACCTGAGTGAATAGACACCCCCTGTCCGGCTTGTGGATGCTGACAGCCCGCGGGGGAGTGGTGCTGGGCTTCTTGCAGCCTTAGGGTAGTTCGAGGACACTGTCTGGGTGAGCAACGTCGGGCTTTCCTTCAGAGCTGGGCTTTCCTCCATCCAGTATCTTCCTCCAGAGCGGCGTCCTTTCCAAGGCGCTGTGGCTTTCTGGCCCCCCCCGGGGTGTCAGGACATCGGGACCCTCTTCAGGCAGAAGGCGCTCAGCTCTCACGGGGCCCTGCCACCTGCTCTTCTCCCATTGGCTCGTGACTGGAGGGAGGGGTGGCTCCTGGTGCGTTCTGCTGGGCTCCTGGCAGTGGGAAGAGGGCAGGACACGTGGCCGCAGAAAGAAGAAAGGTGCTAGAAGCCGAGGAGGAGAGAAGACAGAGAGACTGCCCCCGGGGGGGAAGCCTGAGGCGACAGGGGGAGCCAAGAGTGGGGCCTCGGCGGGAGTGTGGGGGTCGCCTAGGGGCGTGCGGGGTGGGAGGGGCGGCTGCCTTGCCCCCAAGTCACAGACAGGCGAATGGACAGACAGACAGAGAGGAAGCACAGAGAGAGACGGCAAAGGAACAGGTGGAGGAGGAAGTCGAGGCTGGATGAAGGACACAAGCAGGTCAGCCCCGCTCCAGGCCCCTTTTGTTCCCCGGAAGGTGGGCTCGCCTGGGAGGCTGAGGGCCATTTCTGTCCTTGGCTGTGGCCGAGCCTCCTGCCGACCTCTCTGGGTGGAGTGGTGGCAAGGCCCCTTTGGGACAAGGCTGGAACTTTCCAGCTCACCTGTGACAGCTGTCAGCCAATATTTGTGAGCCTTCTTCAAGGGAGCTGGCGTCATGTGCGGACTGTGGTGTGGAGAAGGCAGGCATGCATGCGTGTGGGTCTGAGTGCGTGTGTTCACGTGCGCGCTGTTTCCAAAGGGGATCTAAGGTGGCCCCAGCCGGGACCAGTGCAGCCCACACCCCTTCCTTAAAGGGCAGCGTGGCCTGAAACGACAGCTTAAGCAAGAGAAGGGACGCCTCCCACTGGGGACCTCTCACCAGTTCCTAAAAAAAGAAAAGAAGAAGAAAGGAAAAAAAAAAGAAAAGAAAATACAAGACAAAAAGGAAAAGAGAGGAAATCAAGCCAAAAGAAAGTTCCAGAGTCTGGTGAGGGAAAAAAGCATGGTTAACGACCGGCTGTGGGGAGTGATGTGTTCGCAGAGGTGAGAGCTGCCGGGTCCCACTGGAAGGAAAGAGTCCGGCTGAGCCACTCTGGCAGGGGCCCCGGCCTCACGCTGGCAGCTTTACTGTTTGGCTTTTGAAATCTCGCCTTGGTTACGAGAAGTGGGGACCCTGGACGGGGGAGCGGGGGGCCCACGCGGTTCCTTGCGTGGCCTTTTTGTCGGGGGACCGCAGCTTTTCCTCTTTGTCTTTGTAAAGAGATGTGAGTAAGCCTGCAAGTTGCTCCCTCTTGAGAAAACAGTGCCCGGGTTCCCTTCAACATGTGGCCGACGTGGCGGGGACTTCGCGATGGAACGTACAGAAGGAGGACAGAGGGCGGGGACCCGATCAGGCCAAGACCTTCCGACGCCAAGGCCTGCTTGGCAAGAGTGAAGATGCTTTGGGAACAAATGGGGGGCGGTGGCAGAGTGCGGACTTGGGGCTCAGGCGAGGGCCTGCAGGGGGGACGCGTGACAGCAGCCTCCCGCAGCCACGTCAGGTCTACTGCCTGTGGAAACCAGCTCAAGGAGAGTTCTGGAAGCTGCTGCAAAGGATGCTGCGAAGGCGCCGGCCACTCCTTCCCCGGAATGGTGACCGAGGCCCCACCCGGACACCAGACAGCACCGGAAGTGGCCCACGTTCGTGGAGAACCATTGGCAAAGGCAGACAAGTTCAAGAAAAGAAAACCAGTGACAGAAGGAGTGCTCGATGCGAACCAAAAAAAAAAAAAAGCAAAGAAAAGAAAAAGAAAAAGAAAAAGAAACCCGAACAAAGAAAAGAACAGAAGGTCCAGCCCCCGCCATGGATTCGGTAGGTTTCGTGAGAGAACATGGCCTTGGAGAGAGGGCCCTGCCGTCTGCGCGGCCAGGACGGGGCGACAGAGGCAGAACGGGAAAGCCACGGTGAGCAGAGGGCGCAAGACTGGAAAAAAAGAGCAGGAAGACGCGGGAGGCCTGTCCTCCCGCACGGACGCCGTTACGGAGAAAAGGGGACTCAAGACTCACTGCCAGCGGCGCCGGCGGGGTTGGCGGCGGACAGAGTTAGGTGAGTGGGGCTAGAAAGATTGGTTACGTCATGGAGCTGGCTGAGGACCGAGGACCGCCGGCGCACAGCACCCTGAAATGAACCGCTTCTCTTGAAGGTACTCACTACCTCCATCTGTGGGAGAGAAAACGAGATAAAGTTTGGCTTGCACTGTTGTCCCGGCCGCCGCACGGTGGGGGGGGGGGGCTGGGCGAGGACGGGGCGGGGGGGCCCTTCTGGGCACATTTCATGACAGCAAAGCCTCATCGAGGTGGCCTCGCGCCCCTTTCTCCGCCCCCCGCCCCGGGAGGAGCTGACGGTGCTTTTGCTGGGGCCATGACCGTGGCCGTGGCCGTGACCGTGGCCCCGGCTGGGCCTCCGCGTCAACCACCGAGCGAGAGGGGGTTTGCTGAGCAAATGAGGAGCGCTCAGGAGGCCGGGCGCGCGGGGGTTAATGGCAGGCACACCGCAAACTAGAAAGAGCCATTCACGATATGCTCAGGGCAAGCCACTCGTCAATAAATACCTGCATCTGGCAATACTTTGTAATCCTAGGCAGGTGGTTCTCAACCTTTCTTTCAGCCCCAACACACCTGAGGGAGGCGCCACGCTCCCATTAGAAATGAGAGCTCCCGGCTGGCGGGGACAGGGGCCTTCCCCGGGCCGTCCTCTGTCTGCCCTGCGGCTCCTGGCTCCCCCGAGTGACCAAGGGCCGTCAGAGCCGGGTGTGGGGGCCCGAGGTGAATGTACCCCCATCAGAAGACAGTGAGCCTAGATTCTGGGAGGCCACCCTGCTGTGGCGCACTTTTGGCCACTTCTTGGGGGTTACCCTCAGCTGGGGGCGGGGGGCGGAATCTTTGGTTTAGAAGGTGTATCTGATTTCTAGAAAGGTCCATCATTGGATGATGTGAACAGCCAAGCAAGCGTGCATCTCTGGAGCCCAGAGCACACTGGCTGTCTGCTCTGGGCCCAAGGCCAAGGCCCTGACCTCCAAGCCCCTGAGTGGCTACGCGGTAGCTGCCAGGTTCGGTGGTGTGGCTAACACGGGGCCAGGCTCTTGGAAGAAGGCAGCGTGAGCGCTCATTTCAACCCTTGGACGCGCCGCAAGACAGACTGAGACCCATGAGTAAGGCGGACCGGGTGCCCATCGGGGGACAGGCACGGTGCCCAGCGCCCCAACACATTGAAGCAAGATGACCCATGCCACGATGTCGCCCTTTCTTTGGGGCGGGCCTAGGTTGAGATGTTTCTGAGGCTGTACAGACGGGTCCTATCCCAAGAGGGGACTCTTAACTGTGGCAAAGGCGACAAGGGACGGGAAAAACGGCTTTCCTGCCCCTGATTTGGCCTCTCCTTGTGTCTGGATGGGAAGATGATATCGATCAAAACGCCACAAAATTGTCCCCGCAAACCCTCCCCCCACCACCTCTACCCTGGAGGCCCACATGCTGGGCCAGGGACAAGGCCCCGTTGATGCTACAGCTTCTTTGCCATTTCTAACGGAATGCAAAGTCCGGAAATCTCGGGCTGGCTGTCTAAACATCGTTTCTCTGGGCTTGGGGTGTGTATAAGCTGAAGGGCTTTACTTCTGTTTTCCAGCAGGTATTTTATAGAATCAAAAAGATGTTCTCAAAACGTGAGCTAAAGGAACCTGTTGGCATTCTTGAGAAACGTGGTGGATTCAGTGTGACAAGGTCAAGTGCACATGGGCCCCATTTCCTCGTGTGGTAGGCAGGGACCCGACCGGCCCGGAACTGCAAGACTTGTTGAGGGGACCCACTCTAGCCTCCAGGCGGCATGCCAGGCCCAAGAGCTCACAGGCACTGAGACACAGATACGCAGGTGGCCGGGGCACCACAGACCTTCTCACAGACTAGGGGAGGGCTGCGGTCTCAGCTGCTAGAAAAGCTAACAAGAGCTGGCCAGGGCCAGGATGGGGTGGGCAGGGGCCTGAGACAGCCTCTTGGGATGCAGGGAGTTCTCTGGTGCCACCTCACCCAGCCCTGCAGGATTCCGGGCTCTGGGTGGTCCGGGCTCTGGGTGGTCCGGACTCTGCAGCTTTAGAAAGTCCCCTGGGGCGGCCCCCAGGGAGGGGCACCGATTGCTGGTGGCCGACCGGCTCCTGAGTGTGTGTGCCGTGGAGGTGGGAGGGAGGGGACCCTGAGAAGGCTCCACAGAGCTGCCGCAGGATAAGAAGGGGTCCCGGGCTCAGGGTGGGAGCTGGGGATGCTGGGCCCAGACTGCGGCCAGGATGGAGGCAGCAATGCGGGCGCGCAGAACAGGCATCCGGAAAAGCAGCAGGGGTTCCAGGGGGCAGGCGTGGGGCCCGATGCCAAGGGGCGGGCGGGAGGCTGATAGCTTCTGGCCGGGGAGCTGAGGCTGGGCCAGGAGGACGTGAGGGGGTGCAGGGACGTGCTTTTGGGGGGCAGAGCTGTGTGGGGAGACAGGAAGGGGGTCTGGCTTGGGCCAAAGGGACGGGGGGGGGGCTGGGGGGGGTGGGCTCAGGGTGGCAAGGCCTGTGGCTTGGGTGGAGCTGAGCCCAGGCTGGCTGCTGTGGGGCATCTGGCCAGGCAGAGGCGGAGGCTGTGCGGGTCGGGCCAGGTGCCAGGGCCCCTGGGACTGTGGGATTTTCGGCGAGCAGGGGCCACAGCGCGGCAGCTGGGCAGAGCGAGGTCTCAGCGGGAGGTGGGACAGGCGAGCGAGCTGCCAGGCAAGGCGCCGGGAACAGCAGTCTCCGAGCCGGTAGGATGGATGGACGGACGGACGGACGGACGGCCCGAGCCGGGAGCCGGGGTGGCTGAGAACTGCCTCTAGGGTGTTGAGGCCTGACGCCAGGCCGTGACGAAATCACCAGTGAGTGCAAGGGAAGGACACAGAGAGACAGCGAGTATGGAACATTCTAGCAAAAAGGCTGGCCGGGAAGAGTTGGGGGCAGGAAGTGAGAGTGGCTCTGTCACAGGCAGACTGTCACAAAGCCTTCGCAGGTGCCCACAGCCGGATGGTCGTCGTGGCCGGCTGACGTGCGAGAGGACTGGCACTGACGGCCTTGCCCTGACCTCCCTGACATGTGGAAATTCCGCTGAACGGCTGCCCAAACGAAGTCTCTCCGGAAATTCACAACGAATGGGGAGCTGGCTTCCGCGTGACGTTAAGCACCTCCGGCCAATGAGACGGGTCCCAGCAGGTGTTCGGCTGCGAGGGGCCCCCCGCCCCCGCCTCCCCGAGCCACGGCTCTGGGTCCGAGCACACACCCTGAGCTGACACCTGCAGCCACTAGGGTGGCGTCAGGGAGAGGCCATCTCAGTGCCACACTGTCCTCGGGCACGACCAGCAGCGGCGGCCCGTCGCTTGCTTGCCACCCTCTCGAGATGGGAAATGGAAGTGGCCGAGCGGCCCGGCGGCGTACCTGCGTCTGGATCCGGTTGAGGCCCCGGAACCAGAGGATCTGGCCTCTGCGGAGTTCCCGCTCGGCGTGGTCAATCTCCTCCTCGCCCTCGGCCAGCTCCTCGTCGGTCATCTCGTCCTTTCCGGGCCCGTGTCCTGCTTCCTTCAGGCACCTGAGCTGACTGGTGGGGATGGTGGCGATGACCTGCAGGCATGGGGGGCTGTCAGGGGGGGTGCTCAGAAGGGACCCAGACTGCCCACCTCCCTCTGACACGGGCCGAGGCTGGCAAGTGTTCCCTCCGCCCCGCGGCACCGTGCACCACCGTGTTCTAAACACTTGTTCCGTGCGGGCAGACCCGGGGGCCCGTGGCTGCAGGCCCGGGCCGCCCCTCTCTGGTGCCAAATCCTGCCCTGCTCTTTCCTCGCGGGCTGGGACTGCAGGTCTCTGGGGGCCGGGGGGCACTGCCCAGCGAGGGGGCGGGGTGTCACTGGAGCCCAGGGCCCCGGGCAGGGGTCTGCACTGGCCCAGTGAGCATGCCTGTGGTTCCCATTAATGCCTAGACGAGCAGCCTGCGCGATCTCCCTGCATATGAGGCAAGGTACTCGCCTTACCAGACACCTGGCCCCGGCCCGGGTCCTGTGAGGGGACCTCTGGGGCCCCGGCAGGCATGTCCCGCCTGATGAGAAGGTCTTGGTTTGCCCGGAGCCCAGGGCCTGCCAGGTGGTCTATGCTGACAGCGGGATTTGTGGCAGGGGCCTCGGGCCGCAGGGGTCAGCTGCACCTCCGGGGCGCGGGGACCGAGTCACTAAGGTCGGCCACGCGAGCGCCCCAGGCCTCCGGGACCGGCCCCCACGAAGGGCCCTGGACAGAGCGCTCAGGGGCGCCCCCCTGGTGGCGGTATTCCATGCGTGTGGTCACACGTCACTGCTAGCGGGGTACCTGGCAGCTCGTGCCCGGTCTTTCTTGGACCTGCCCTAGGTGAGCTTGATCTTGGACTTCCAGCCTCCAGAGAGTAACATCTGCCATTGAAGGCACCCAGTCTGTGTTATTTTGATGTGGTGGCCCGAGACACAGGGCAAGTGGATCCTGGGCTCAGCTTCTAGAACTCTGGGAAATTCTGTCGGGGGCCTCGTGTGCGCCCATGGCCTGTGCCGGCCCCTCCAGGCCTCTGCCCAGTGCCAGCGCTCAGTCTCTTTCTTCCTAACGTTGCCTTTGGCGTCATGCACGGGCTGTGGCGGCAGCCACAGAGTCGGAGGGTTTTCTCTTGCCAGGGCCTGTGACAGCGCAGCCGCGGCCCTTTGCGTGCTCTCTGCTAATGCCATCACTTGCGGCTTCACACCTGGGCTGTGGCCTGTCCCCGGCCCGAGCCCCCACTGGGCGGTGCCATGTGCTGTCCTAGGGGCCGGGCCGGGGCCCTGGGCTGCCCAGAGTTCTCCAGGGCTGTCACAGAGCGGACCAGCGGGGAGGGCATGGGGCGGGGAAAGCTGCCCAGGCAGACAACTCACCTGTCCCCAGACCAGCTCCCCGACACCAACAAACAGGCACCAGAGCCACTGCTCCGTGGACAGCGGGGAGCAGCTGAAGGGCTTTCCGCCGAACTGGACGATGACAATCTGCGGGAGAGGGGTGGGCGCGAGCTGGGGCCTGTGGGCCTGCGGCTCCGCTCAGGGCGTCAGAGGAGGCGCTGGTTTACCCAGGGAGACAGGCTGTTTCCGGGAGCCTCCCCGTCTCTGGGCTCCGGCCCCTAACTTCCCCTCGGCCAGCAACTGAGAAGCTCCCCGGACTGGCCGACCGCAGCCCATGGGTGCCGTGCTCGATGCTAGGTGCCCACTGACCCAGGCGTCCCGGACTGACCCCTTTCCAGCCTTTTCCATGCGCCGCCCCCCAGGGCGTGGCTCAGCTCGGCCTCCAGCTCCTGTAAGCGTGATGACTGAACACGCATATGCGTCCTGCAGCCTCCCGGCCCCTCCTCGGAGGAGTCCTTTGCCCAGGGTAGGGCTTTTCAGCTACAGACCCATCAGGCCAAAGCCCGCACCGCAGCTCCCTCTGGTCCCAGCTCCCGTGCTCCACCCTCCCTCCCTCCCTCCCTCTCTCCCTTCCTCCTTTTTTTTGACCCACGGCATCTGGAAGTTCTCAGGCCAGGGACTGAATCTGAGCTGCAGTGGTGGCCTGCCCCACAGCTGTGGCAACGCTGGATCCTTAACCCAGTTTGCTGGGCTGGGGATCGAACTCGTGCCTCCGCGTGGACCTGAGCTGCTGCAGTCAGATTCTTAATCCATTGTGCCACAGTGGGAACTTCAATACCCCCTAGTTTGAATGCTCAGCGCCTCCTGGAGAGCTGACTGGCCGGCCTGGCCGCAGTGAGGCGGGGGCAGAGGCCGGCTGTCAGCACTGGAGGCGCGGTGGCCTCTCGCTGAGGAAGCAAGTGTTAGAAATGGGAGGGGCATTCCGGGGAAGGCCCACTGGAGTTCCCTTTGTGGCTCAGTGCTTAACGAATCTGACTAAGAACCATGAGGTTGCGGATTCGATCCCTGGCCTCAATCAGTGGGTTAAGGATCCGGTGTTGCCGTGAGCTGTGGTGTAGGTTGCAGACGCAGCTTGGATCCCGCGTTGCTGTGGCTGTGGCGTAGGCCGGCAGCTGTAGCTGTGATTAGACCCCTAGCCTGGGAAGCTCCGTATGGCACAGGTGCAGACCTAAAAAGAAAAAAAAAAGAGAAAAAAGAAAAACAGAGGAAGGCCCACCGAAGCCCCCTGGAACCCAGGGCCGAGCCCAGGGCAAGGCCAGGAGTCGCGGAGCTGAAGGCGCAGGGCAGGCCGGCCCTGGGGGCGGAGTGGCGTCAGTGAGGCTGGGGTGGGGGAGGGCGGGTGTTGTCCCCTGTCCCCCACCTCTTCCCGGAGTGGAGCCGCCCCTCCTACCTGGATGGTGAAGGTGCCCAGCACGATGGTGCAGAAGATGGGGTTGCTGAAGATGCCGTGGAAGACGTTGCGCTCACCGTGGATCTTGCGCGCGTTGATCTCGTTGAAAAGCTGCATCATGACAAAGGTGTTGAAGATGATGGTGTAATGCTCTGACGGCGGCGAGTGCAGGGGCGCGTTCCTCCCGCTGTCGATGTCGAAGAAAAGCTCCCCTGCAAAAGCCGGGCCGGTGAGGGGCACCCCGCGCTCCCGCGCTCCCCGCCCCACCGCCAGGTGATGCATGCGGGACAGTAACGGGGTCCCTCGGGCCACAGGCTAACAAACGCGAGCTCAAGGCCAAGGCCGGGTGGGCCGGGGGCAGGGGGGCGGGATCTGCGCCTCGAGCTGGGGAGCGATGAGAGCCTCTGTCCTGCCAGCGGACGGCCCTCAGGTGAGCCGCGATGGGCTTGTCCCGACTTGGAGGAGAGACCGCACAAAAGGACCCCCAGGGGCTGCGGTTTGGGGCCCCCACACCGTGGCGCGTGCTCTTTAGCAAACGTGCCGCCTGCACTGAGTCTGCTCCCAGGAGCGGGTGCTGAAAGCCGGGCCACCACACGGGCCAGAGTCTGAGGGGCCGGCCCCGGGCTCGGGGTGCCCTGGGCCAACCCACCGACAAAGAGCAGCGTGAAGATGACGGTGAGCTGGTAGACGGCGTGGCCCAGGATGTTCTTCATCATGGTGCGCGAGATCAGGGGCTTGTCCCGGCCGTACGGCTTCCGCAGCAGCAGCGACTCGGTGGGTGGCTCCGTGGCCAGGGCCAGAGAGGCGAAGGTGTCCATGATCAAGTTCACCCACAGCATCTGCACGGCTTTGAGAGGAGAGTCCTGCGGAGATGGAGGCAGTCACCCCAGCACGGGGCTGGAAACCCCAGCAAGCCCCACTCCTGGGACGGTACTCGGCTGGGGGTCAATGTCACCGGAACTTAATTCAAGTGAAACTGCCGCAAAGCCAGCTTTCCCCATATGCTTTCTGCTCTTAAAATGTCAGACTCCATTCTCCTCTGCCTGGTGGCAGGGGTCTAGCGGGCGTGGTTCAAGTTGATAACAGGAGGTTGATACCCCCTGTCGGTGACCCCGGATCACTGCCTCTGACTTGTTGGTTAAAAATGAGCCTCACAGAAGCCAGACACCAAGGACCACACTACACGGGCCAACAGATGCACAGAGACAGAAAGTAGGCCCCGGGGGCTGGGGGAGGGAGAGCAGGGCATGGCTGCTTAGTGGGTACAGGGCTGGTGAGAAAGTTCTGGAGTGAGATATTGTGACGGTGGCCCAACACGGGGAATGCGCCCCAAAGCAGCGGCTGACATGAGAATTGTCTTGTGGCTCAGCGAGTTAAGGGCCTGGCATTGTGCGTTGTCACTGCAGCAGCTTCGGTTGCTGCTGTGCCTCGGGTTCAATCCCTGGCCCGAGCGAGTTCCCAACAGACCCAGGACACACATGTTCACAGCAGCCAAAGGTGGAAACGACCCAAATGCCCATTGATGGGGGGATGGAGGGACACAGTGCGCTCCATCCCGCAATGGAGCATAATGCCGCCATCAACAGCGAGAAAATACCTGCCTCGGCAGGGCTGGGCCTCGAAAGCACTGTGCTAAGTGAAAGGAGCCAGACACAGACAAGCACCTCTGACCCGGTTCCGTGCACCTAAAAGGCCCAGAGTAGGTAGGTCTGTAGACACGGAGAGCAGAGGGTGGGTGCCCTGCGGGAGGGGGGCTGGGGGTGCCTGCTGATGAAGATGGGGTTTCCTGTTCTGGTGACGAGAACATTCTGAGGCTGGCTAGAAATGACGATGGCACAAAATGGCAAACAGACTTAAAAATCCCTGAATTGTATACTCGCGAACGGTGAATGTGCTGGGGGCGGGGTCCCCCGGGCTTGCCCTGCTCACTGGGCTCCGGGTGCACTGGGCGTGGGGCCCCGGTTGTGGGAAGGAGCTCCCAGGGTCCTCCTCGGGCCCAGCGGTCCCGGTGCCCACCTGAGTAATGCAGGCGCCCGTGAAGGCCACGATCACGGCCACCACGTTGACTGTCAGCTGGAACTGCAGAAACTTGGAGATGCTGTCATAGACATTGCGGCCCCACATGACGGCCTTGACGATGCTGGTGAAGTTGTCGTCCGTCAGGATGATGTCCGAGGCCTCCTTGGCCACGTCAGTCCCTGCGATGCCCTGGAGGGGGGACACACAGTGTCCGCGGGCCCCTTCCACAGCCCCCCTCTGCCACTCAGCCTTCCCTCCGAACGAGGCACTCGGTCCTTCCAACGTGTCCGCCACTAGAATGGTTTTGGTTTCGCTGCAGCGCCCACCAACGTCCTGGGTCACAAGGCCCCGCCTGGCGAGTGAGCCGGGCTGGCGGCAGGTGGCTTACCATGGCGAAGCCCACGTCCGCCTTCTTGAGGGCTGGCCCGTCGTTGGTGCCATCGCCGGTCACGGCCACCACCTGCCGCTGTTCGCCACTTGTGCTGTCAATGATCCCTGGAACACGGAGCCGGGCAGAGCTGGTGCCATCTGTGTCCCGGGTGACCAGGCCGGGTGCTGTGTGTTGTGTGGTTGGGGGTGTGGCGGGGGCACCAGGCTCCGGAAACCCGTTGGGACTGCCGCTGAGCCCTGCCTGCAGTGCTCCATGCGCCCATGGCCTCTGGCAGGGCCCGGCGTTCGAGACATGGAGGCGTGAGCTCTGGCAGGTCAGCTCTTTGAGGGGGGGGTCCTCCATTTTATCCCCATTTTCCCGAGGGGAAAACTGAGGCAAGGGAGGGCCAGTGACTTGCTCTGAGACACAGGGCCGAATGCAGCGAGCCAAGTCCATTACCTTTAACCAGAGTGTGTTTGTCGGTAGGAGACGAGCGGGCGAGCACCCTCAGCTTGGGCCACACCTTGTCCAGACGCTCCTGTTCTATCTGGTGGGGTGAGGGGGAAGCACAGAGACGCTGCAGAGCCTAGGCGGGCGCGCAGGCAGGGCTGAACAGAAATGGGGGCGGTTGGGGGGGGGGTGGAGAAAGTTCCAGAAGCCGGGAATTACCTCGCCTTTCTCGTTGCGGATCCGCCGGTTGAACTCCTTGCCCTCCAGGCACAGGAAGTCCTCTCCGGGCTGGATGATGCCACATTTGGCTGCGATGGCCCGGGCTGTGTTGATGTTGTCACCGGTCACCATGCGGACCGTAATGCCAGCACGCTGGCATTTGCGAATAGCTTCAGGGACCTGGAGGAGATGAGATAGGTGGGCGGGGCCATGGGGGTCAGACACAGGCTGCATCCTTCCCTCCATCTGGTGGCCTGGAGAAGGCAGGAGAAGTGGCCTCTCTGCTCCGCTGCAGGGACCGGGCCACCCCCGCCTCAGTTCCTTGTCTCCCAGCCCTTTTTTTAAAAACAAAAAAAATTAAAACTGAAGACATTGCTTGGGTTACTCAGCCAACATCTCCATTTTCCAAATATAATATTACGTTCTAGAAGAGAGAGAAGAAAAAGAGCTCCCTCTGGTGCTGAATGGAAATTGGACTGAAGGGAGTTGAGACCAGGTGGGAGGTGGTGGCATTGTCCCAGTGAGGAGGTGACTCGGGAGCCCAGAGACAGCAGCGCAGACGAGCCAGGCAGATGACGCCTGATGGGCCAGGAGGGGACAGGAGCAGGAAGAGGAGCGGGCTTGGCGCTCGCGGACCTGGATTAGATGGTCAGACCCAGGCCTGTGAGATGCCCAGGTCAGGCCCTGGCGAAGGGCGCAGGCTGGGGAGACCCGGCTCCCTGCTCCGTCCGCGGGGCCCAGCCACCACCCCCGTGGGCTCCCAGTAGGCACCGCTGGGCCGAGCCGGAAGCCTGGGCGACAGCGTGACCACTAGGACAGAGTGCAAGGGCACGCGGTGTCCCAGGTGGTGACTGTGATCTCACTGGGGAGAGAGTGTGAAGAAGATGGGGACCCTGTTTCAGGGCCGTGACAGAGTGACCTTCAGATCCCTGCGGTAAGGACTGCCAAGTGGCCTAGGAAGCCCAGGCCCAGGCCGCGCTGCGGCCTGCACCCCTAATAATGTGCTTTCTTGGCTCGCAGCATCAGGGGCACATTTTCCGCTCTTTGGGGATGGTGGGGTGCTGGAGGATGAGCTGCAGGGAGACACCCCTTTCCAGCCATCTCCCTTCCGGCCCCGAAGCCTCTGGAAGCCATCCTCTGCTGCCCCCAAGTGGCCGTGACGAGTCTGAGCCCCGGGGGGCCCTGGACCCAGCTTTTGCTTGCGTCCCGCCTGGGGGTGCCGGCCAGGCTGCCTGCCTCTGGTCTGAATGGCCCTCGGGCTCCCAACCAGGCAGCAGGAAGCTCCCCTCACCTGCCTCCCCGCGGTCCCACTGGGCCTGGCCCTGGTCCCCGCCCGCTCTCCAAGGCCGACAGCGTGACAGCACGGCAGGCACTCGGCTGTCTGCAGGCGCCCCTGACCCCTGGCGTAAATACAGCCTACCTACGGGGGCCGGGCGGGCCCCAGGGCAGAGACCCAGGCCCCAGGCAGCCTGGCAAGCTTAACGCAGGCCCGTCGGCCTTCCCGCCTGCCGTCCGCACCCACTGCCTGGCTGGCTGGTCTTGGGGGGCTCTGCCTGGCTTCCCTGGCCTGGCCTTGTCGGTGCCACCTGCTGCCCAGGCTCTCACTCGGCCGCTGTCAAGCCAGACAGGAGCTCCCCTGTGCCATGGGTCCTTTTACCAAGGCCGTTTCTGGAGCTTAAATGAGCTTTCGTGGTGATCTCCTCCGGCCTTCTATCTGTGTTCCACGTTAACTAAGATGAACACTTAGAAAAACAGTCATATCCCTCTCTGAGAAGGTCTGGGCCTCGTACCTATGTGCAGCCATTCTGGATTGTTCCATCGAGTGCCCTGTCCCCCAGTCTAGCCTCCCTGTGCGGCCCGCCACCAGCTGCCTGGGAGGCTGGGCTCGCTGGTTGTGAGGGTTGGGGAAATCGCCTTCCTGGGTCTGTGAGACATTCTAACAGGAGCTCTGGCCTTCTGGCAGCTTCACTCAGCGCCAGTGAGCTGAGTGGAAAGATCTAGAACTGCTACTGTCTACACCTTCAAGGAGTAAGGAGCAAACAGTCATCCCCCCGGAGCACGGCTCTGTTCAGAGGGCTGGTGGCCATCAGGGCGATGCAAGGGCCACGAGGGTCTAGCACTCGGCTCGCTGTGTAGACGCGGCCCTCCTGTACCTCAGTTTCCCCTTGGTCTGACAAAGGGAAAGGCCCGGTCGCCGTGTCCCTGAGGGTGGCCACACCTGCGGGATATGGAGGTTCCCAGGCTGGGGGCCTAATTGGAGCTACAGACACCGGCCTACGCCACAGCCACAGCAACACCGGATCCTTAACCCACTGAGTGAGCCCAGGGATCGAACCTGCGTTCTCAAGGATACTAGTCAGGTTCTCAACCCGCCGAGTCACAATGGGAACTCCCTCTCCCGCCTTTGCTCAGAGCTCTCCATTCTTCCAGCCACCTAACCATTTGACGTCTTCATGGGGACATCCCGGAGCTCACTCAGCCCCCAGCCCCGCCCCCAAGCCCAGTGATGGCAGCACCAGGCACGCAGTTGTCCCTCTCCCTCCGCCCTCTCTTCCCGGGACAGTGCAAGGGCTGACAGAGGGGCCCCGGCTACCTCAGGCCGCACGGGGTCCTCGATGCCCACGACAGCGATGCAGGTGAGCTCGCCCACGACCTCGTTCTCGTTGTCCCAGTCGGGCTCCTGGGCGGCGGCGAAGTCGCGGTAGGCGATGCAGATGGTGCGCAGGCCGTCACAGGCCATCGGCTCGACGACCTTCTTCACCACGTCGTCCCGGTCTCGAGGCCGAAAGCCGCGCAGCTCCCCGTTGCTGTTTAAGATGTTGGTGCACCTGTGGAGGGCGGGACCGGGCCGCCAGTGCCGTGAGGCGGCGAGGCGGCCGGCCGTGGGCCCGTGCCCTCCACCTGACGCGGCACAGGGCCTTCCGCCGGCATGGAGGCACCTGCTGGCTCGGAGCCCAACAGTGTGCCCCCCACGCGCCCGTGACCTCATTTGCACAGTTAAGGTGAGGTCACGCTGGAGGAGGGCGGGCCCAGTGTCTGGTGTCCTTATAAACAGAGAAGAGGACACGCAGAGACACAGACACAGGGTCACGGAAGGCGGAGGGCTGCCAGCTACCACCTGAAGCCAGATCCTCTCCCGGAGGTTTTGGGGGGAGCGAGGCCCTGTCCACACCTTGACTGAGGTCAGGTCTTAGAAGGCGGCTCTGGAGTAAGTGAGGGGCCAGGTGGGTGGGGGAGGGCCAGTGGGGGCCGCTGCGATGCTAGGGAACAGAGAGGCCAAGGCCAAGGGGAGGTGTGAAGGCTGAGTGGGCTTGGCGGGCAGGTGCCCGGGGCAAGCCGCCCACCTCGGTGCTCCCAATGGCATCGTGCAGATACGGGCCACACAGCACGTGAGCCACACCCATTTCAAATGCACAATGTGGTGGCTTTTCGTGTATTCACAGTTGTGCTGCCATCACCACAATCAACTTTAGAACATTTTCATCACCTCTAACAGGAGCTCCGCACAAGCAACAAAAGAGAAAAAGAGATAAGCTGGACTTAGAATTGAAAGACATTTGTACATCCAAGGACAAACCAAGAGAGTGAACCAAAAAAAAAAAAAAAAATCTATCAAGGGAATGAAAAGAAGCAGCCCACGGAATGGGAGAAACTACTTCTACGCCTGACATGTAGTAAGAATCTAATATTCAGGCCATACAGAGAACTCTTACAGCTCAATAGGAAACAACAAAGAACTCCCATCAAAGATGCACAGAGGTAGGGCCAGGCGTTCCTCCAGACAAGACGAACAAACGGCCATATGTCTGAGTGGATACACAGAACGTGGCCCCTCTGCACAGTGGAATCAAATTCAGCCATAAAAAAGGAAGAAGCAGAAAGGGAACCCTGTTACACTGTTGGTGGGAATGTAAATTGGTGCAACCACTGTGGAGGACAGGATGGAGATGCCTCAGAAAACTGAAGATAGAATTACCGTTTGATCAGCAATCCCCCTCCTGGGCATCTATCCAGAGAAAACCATGACTCGAAATGATACATGTCCCCAAATGTTCATTGCAGCACCATACACAGTAGCCAAGACAGGGAAACCACCTAAACGTCCATCGACAGAGGAGTGGATAAAGAAGATGTGGTGCTTATACACAGTGCAATATTACTCAGCCATTAAAATGAGAGAATGGCATTTGCAGCAACATGGATGGACCCAGAAGTTATCATGCTAAGTGAAGTCAGTCAATGAGACACCGAAATCCAACACTATCACTTACGAGTGGAATCTAAAAAAAGGACACGATGAACTTCTTTGCAGAACAGATACTGACTCACAGGCTTTGAAAAACTTATGGTTTCCAAGTGACACGAGTTGGGAGTGGGGGGATGCACTGAGGGTTTGTGATGGAAATGCTATAAACTTGGGTCATGATGATTTTTGTACACCTATAAATGTAATACAATTCACTTAAAAAAAGGAATAAAGCGCTGATGCTGCAGCGTGGCTGAACTTTCAAAACGTCATGCTCAGTGAAAGAAGCCGGTTGCAAAAGGCCACTGACTGTCTGATTCCATTTCTTGGTAGAGTCCGGCACAGGTAAATGCACAGACACAGAAAGCAGGTTAGTGGCTGGCAGGGTCTGGGGAGTGGGGATGCGAGTGTCTGCTTAATAGGTGCCCCTGGGCTGATGGACTGGTTCTGCCACTCAGCTGTCCACTTTAAAGTGATTAAAATGGCCAGCGTTTTGCTGTGTCTGTTTTACCGCAACGAGAAATCCAGAAACGCTGAGGCCGGCGGCTGTGGCTCACTCACTTTTTCAGCAGGATCTCCGAGGCGCCCTTGCTGAAGAGCCGGAAGCCGCCGTCGGGCGTGCGGATGACTGTGCTCATGGACTTGCGCACCGAGTTGAAGGTGTACACTTTGTAAAGCTTGTCTTCGGGAATCTGCTCCCGCACAGGCTGGAAGTCCCGCTTCAGGTCCAGGACGAAGCCCAGCAGGGCGCACTCTGTCTTGTTGCCCACTTGGCGTGGGAGGGCGCCTTCCTTCTCTGCAGGCTGCGAGGCGAGAAGCAGCGTGGTTCCGGGGCCCCAGCCCAGCCTCGGCCGCCACGTGTTTCGGGGGAGGTGGTGGGGACTCGAGGGGGGCCTCCAGCACGGACCGGACGTGCAGCATCCCTGCCATTCACCGGGCGGGGAAGGGTTTCCAGAACCTGCAAGGCCCCGTCCAGCATCCAGGGACGAGGAGGGCGACTTGCATTCCAGAAACGCTTGGAGCTCTGGTCAGAAGTCCTTCAGAGAGCTGAGTGAGCCCCTGGTGACAATGTACGCGGCATCCGGGCCAGGCCCCCTTCCGGCACCCACCCGCCCTGGCCCACCCTTCCGCCCGCTCCCGGCTCACCAGTATTTTGGTGGTGTAGGCGCTGTTGATGGAGATGGCGTGGACCAGGAGGTCGAGGATCTTGGGGGTCAGGGCGCTGGGGGCCGGAATCTCTTTGTAGTGGGTGTCCCCGAGGTAGGACTGGACCACAGTCATACGGTTGGTGGTGAGCGTGCCCGTCTTGTCTGAGCAGATGGCCGTGGCGTTGCCCATGGTCTCGCAGGCGTCCAGGTGGCGGACCAGGTTGTTGTCCTTCATCATTTTCTGGAAAGGGCACAGACGCAGGCTTGGGGAGCAGGAGGTCATCAGCTTTGCTCCCAGCACTAAGAGCCGTGGGGCCTGGGCCAGCGGGCACACCCTCTCCCCCAGCCCACAGCAGTGCGCCAGAGGCCCAGCTCGGAGGGCGGCGGGGGGATGGCCAGACCGAGGCAGCAGGTCGGTGCCACCTAAGGACCCTCATTAGACGGGCCGAGCAGTCGCCTCTGGGTGGTCGCTCTCTCTGGGGCTCAGCCGGTGCCTCCCTGGCCCCGGGCCGCCGCCCCTGCCCAGAGGCCCCTCTCGGGTCACCTGCGGGCCCCGTGGCTCTCCCCGCCCACCCCGATCTCTACCCTGGGCAGGGATGTGCCACCTCCCAAACTTTCCCCTGGGTCCGTAGCTCGGGGTCAAGGGCGTCTTATTCCTGGCGTGCCGATTGTATTACCTTGACAGAGTAAGCTAAGGAGATGGTGACGGCCAGAGGCAGGCCCTCCGGGACAGCCACAACCAGCACGGTGACACCGATGATGAAGAACTTGACAAAATACTGCACATAGACGGGCGTGCACTCCGCCAGCCACGCCCGGCCGTCCACCACAAAGGTCTCGATGACAAAGTAGAGGACCAGGATGATGACGGTGATGGCGGACATCAGCAGCCCTGCCCAGAGCGAAGGGTGAGGGCTGGAGCCCCGGCCTCACAGGGGGCTGACCCGTCACCTGCCCTGGCGGCCTGCCACCCCCTCTGCCCCATCACGTCTCTTTCCCACGCGCTGTCCTCAGGCCAGCACGTGTCCGGGAGCCCCGTGTCCTGCGCACCTGCTTTCCCGATCTGCACGGCCAGCTTGGTGAGCTTCCCCTGCAGGACGGACTTCTCCTTCTTGGGCACACTGGCTTTCTTCCTGTCCCGCTCCTCCATCTCCCCGCCCTCCGCACTCTTCAGGGGCTGCATTTCCATGGCAACCGCCCCATCCTGCTTCTTAGCTGCACACAGAGGAACCCCACAGCCAAGGTCAGGGCCCGGCAGCTGGGCGGACGGCCACCAGGGGCTTTCCGGAGGAGAGACCTGCCACACCATCCGAGAGGACACGCGGCTCTGTCCTCTCCCTCCTCTCTCATCAGCCCAGGGGGGCGGTGGCTCCAGCGCTGTCCTGGGCAGGACAGACACGCTTCTCTCGGGGCCTCGCAGGGCAAGGAGGACAGACACAAGCACCAGGAACTTGGGCACACAGACAGCGTGGCTGGTCCTAGAACGTCCCAAATCTCCATACCTGAAAGCCGAGGCCTGGGGCCCACAGAATGTTCCGGAACTCTGGGTCCAAGCCATCGCCCCACGCCCCTCAGGGAGGCCCAGGACTCCCTGCAGTCTCGTCCCCTGCTCCCTGCTCAGGCCGTCTCCTCTCCTGCCAGCCCTCAGGTAGCCGCCCCTCAGGCGGACACCTCAGCTTCCATCAGGGCCCCGGCTCACGGCGTGTACGATCCTCTGCCCGCTTCCTGGCTGCCGGCGGGCAGGCCTTGCACTTCTCTCCCGTATGGGCCTTCGCTTCTGTCCCCTAGGCGCCTCCCCCCGCCCCCGGAACAAGCAGCCCCGCACAGCTCCCCTGCTGGGCCCTAACGAGCTGGGGGCGCTGTGTCCCCAAGCCTGCGCCCGGCCCCTCCATTGCTTCACACACCCCTCGGCCACCCTGCCCCACACAGAGGGGCACCCAGCCCTCCCACCCGCCCCCCCACCCATCCCTCTCCTCTGGGCTGCCTGAGGCCCCTCACCGATGGCCTCTTCTTTCCAGGGCCTCAGGGACACCCAAGGTCCCACGCGGCCAGGCCACTTGAGCCTCTATCCCAGCGACTTTCACACTGTCCCCCTGCCTCGAGTGCCCTCTCGACTCCAGCTGTTCACCTGGGTGACCCTGCCCGTCCCGGGGCTCCATCTCCCTGCACCGTGACCTTCCTGACGGCCAGGACCACACTTTGTCCACCTCTGGGTTCCCGGCGCCTGCGACGGACCGCGGACCACCCTTCACGCGGGCCATGCAGGGCTGGCGCCCACAGGCGTTCTGGCCTCAGGACCCAGCAGAACGGCAGCTGCACCGGGAAACTCACGGGCCTGACTTAGCTCTTGGGCGAGTCCCGTCCTGAGCCTCAGCTTCCGCAGCGAGATGGCCCTCACAGGCCCCCTTTGCGCACTTCCGGCGCCCCACTCACCTGGCCTCCCGCAAGCAAGGGTCACGCCCCCCCCCCACCAAAGCCGCACCCTCTGCCACCCGCCCTGAGCACGGGGCGCGCATTACCTTTGGTCTGGCTGCTCTCCATCGCCCCATCCTGCTGCTTGCCTACAACGGAAGAGGAACGACAGACACGGAGACTTGAGAACGTCCACGTGGCCCTGGCACACGCACGGGCACACAGGACAGCGGGGCACAGACAGTGCAGCCAGCGAGCACAGGGGAAGATGGCCTTAGCCGCGCGGCTCGCCAGTGACCCCGCAAAGCCAACCCTGGGCAGACCCTGGGTAAGGGGAGACGCCAGGCGTCCGGTCCCAGCTCTGCTGCCTTGGGCGGGGTCCCCCAGTCGTCCCCCCACCAGCACTGGCGCCAGGGGTTTGCTTAGATGGTTCCTAACCCCTGGAGGCCTAGAGATCAGCTTTCTGGGCAGCATGGCAGTGGCTGGCTCTGTGCAGGCTTTAGGGGAGCGAGACTGGGAACCGCCAGGCTGAGGGCAGCGGGCTGGGAGCTGGGCCCCTAGCAGCACTGGAGGGAGCCGCTGGCGGAGCTCTCCCGCAGACCACACGCTCTGCCCCGGGGCCCGCGATGACCCAGCACGAAGGGCTCATGGGCTGGCTTGTCAGCCACCACCCAAAAGCTTGTGTCCCTGGGGGTCCAGGAACACAGACCGGGGGCCAGGGGGCTCGGAGGCAGTGGGGTCTGGTCTGGGGGTCCCCTCCCAGTCCCAGTGGGATGTGGGTTGGGCCCCGTGGGGGTGTTCGGAGGTGAAGGGAGCTTCTGGAGGAGCGGGGAGAGACACCTGTAGACACAGGGTGACAATACAGCCCAGTGAGGGGGTGCTGCAGAAACCGTGGGGCCCCGGGAGCCGTCTGCAGGCGGGAGGGAGGCTCGAGATGAGCCGCTGGGGGAAGAGGAGGCCTGGGCCCGGCCTGAAAAGGGGCAAGAGCCGAGCGAGGGGAGGGCGAGGGGAAAGAGGCCAGCCTGAGGAGAAGGATGACGGGGAGTCAAGGCCAGAAGGCAAGAAACAGGTGTGGGAGGCGGGAAGCAGCGGGGGCGGGAGGCTGGCCTTCCTGCATCTGCTGCGGCCTCGGGCTTTGGGCGGAGACCTGCGTGAGGGGTCGTGGGTGGCCCTCCTAAGCAACACAGCAAGTGGGGGAGAGGAGCCAGGGCTGTGGGACCTGAGGGGCTGGAGGCGCCTTGCCAAGGTCAAAGAGGAGGGGGCCTGGGACCAAGTCCTAAAGGACACTGATATTTAAGGGACTTAGCAGACGGGGGAGCGCCCAGCCAAGCAGCCATCAGGCTGTCACAGGAGGGCCACCGGGGACTCCAGTCCAGCCCAGACGAGGCTCAGGGCCTGCCCACCCACCCCCTTGCCCTCTCATGCAGAGGCCCTGGGCCGAGCCCGCGGGAAGCGGGGCTGGCCGTGGCAGAGGTGGCCGAGGGTCAACCGGTGCTGACTGGCTGTGAGGGGTGGGCCGGACCCCATGCAGGGAAGCCAGGCCCAGGCCGCCAGGAGATGGGGCCTATGGAAGCTTCTAGGCAGTAGCGGCTAGTCCATCTCTTCCCTTGGGCCTCCAGGAATAGCGAGGCCCAGGGCTGGGGACACCAGTGCGTCTTTCCTTGCGTTGACCTGCCCCCGTGGGCCCACCCCGCCTCCCCCTGCCCGCTAAGCAGCCCCGCATGTCACTGCCCCCAGCGCCCTGGCTGAAGCTTCTGGCACACGCTCTCCCAGGACGGTGGCAGGAGGAGGCGGCCAGGTAGCAAGGATGTCCTTTGGGGGCATCTGGTCCCTTCTGCTTGCGTTTCCCTGGCTGCCACGTTGGCCTGGGGCCCTCAGCGCCTCACCGTGGGGGCTGAACACCCCCAAGGATGAACCCGCAGCCCCAGCAGCACTCTCCCCAGCCTCAGTGGCTGGTCCCCGTGCCTACAAGCCCATTCCCACCCAGGCAGGGCACTGCCCCCAGTCTGGCACATACGCCCTGCAGCCTCCAGGGAAGAGCCATCCGAGGGGGGCTGCCCTTATCCAAAACTGGGGCCCCGTGCCCTGAGGGCTGGTTTTTCCCGGAGCCAGAGCCAGGGACCGGGCCAGCGAGGGACCGCCAACAGGCAGGCGCAGAAGAGACAGCGGGCTACGTACGTAGCAGGGACAGTGCCCCGTCGGCGCTGGGAACTGCAGGTCGTTGTCGCCTTACCTTTCTTATCTTTCTTCTCTTCCTCCTCTCCGCCAGCTCCAAGCAAGGTAAAGATGATGCCTGTCTGGGAGTTCACACCAACAGCTGTCACCACCATTCTTCCAGAACCTTCCATGACATGGGTGCCTGGCACGGCAACACAGAAAGACTGAGACAGAGATCTGCAGCGCTGGGTGGGAAGCACGCTTGGCACCTACAGGTTTCGTCCCAGGAATCCCAGGTGCAGGAACTCAGGTTTCCTGGGCTCACCTGACAGCAGCATGGGGTCTTTGTCTGCCGACTTGCGCACATGGTCCGACTCGCCCGTCAGGGAGCTCTCGTCGATTTTGAGGTCGTTGCCCTGGATGAGCACGCCGTCGGCAGGCAGCAGGTCTCCTGAGGCCGGCCAGGACCGGACTGTGCATCAGGCGGCCTGCCTCGCCGCCGCCGCATGCGTCCCCCGGATGCGCGCCCGTTGGATGCGGGGCTCTCTTCACGTCTGGAGGGACCCACCCGCCCCTCGCTCTGTCCTCCAGCAGGAACAGAGACCAAAGAAGCGCCCTGCTGTGCCGGAGGAGCCCTCCGCCTCCCGCCAGAGCTCCCCGGCCCCCGGGCCTGGGTGACAATGGGCGCACTCACCGTACTTGACCTGAGCGATGTCCCCTACCACCAGTGCGGCCACGGGGACCTGGAGCAGCTGCCCGTTGCGGATGACGGAGAACTTCTGCTCCTGCTCGATGCGGCTCTGCAGGCCCCGAAACTGCTTCTCCTTGCTCCAGTCATTGAAGGCCGTGACCAGCACCACGCAGATGACGGACAGCAGGATGGCAGCCCCCTCGATCCAGCCCGCCTCGGCCTCCCCTTCGTCTTCCGCCCCAGCAGACACGTTTCCACACGCTGTGCCCGAGGAGGACAGGACGGAAGGACACAGCTGTGCGGCCGCCTCGTCCCGCCGCTTCCTGCCGGTCCTCCCGGCCCCTGCCCCTCACCTTCGCTCTCCTCTCCCGGTGGCGCGTAGAATGACAGGCCCAGGGACACGATGGCAGCCACCTCCAGGATGATGAGCGTCACATCCTGCAGGGCCTCCCACACCAGCTGGAGGAAAGTCTTGGGCTGCTTGGGAGGGATGAAGTTCTGCCCGTAGATCTGCCTGCGCTTCTCCAGGTCACTGGGGTTGTCGGCCAGGCCTGCCGGGCACGGGGACGCAGCGCGGAGGCACAGAAGGAGAAGGTGGCTAAGGCCAGCCCCACATTCCTCTGCTCTTCCCCTGTGCACCTCTGTCCCTCTAGCCGCGCCCAGAGCCTTTCCGCAAACCCCGGGGCTGCCAACTGTCACACAGTCACACACCTGCGTGGTCCGGGCAACTGCTGCACGGCCGGGCCCTGCCACTCCCTCCTGCGCTGCGAGGGGGCCCAGTGCTCACACCCCATGCCTGAAGGTACTGAAAGCTTCCACGGGGGACTGGCATGCAGGTCGCTGCCTCCCAAGGCCAGGCACCCACTTGGCCCTCTTCCCCAGAGGCAGGCAGGTGGGACGACACGTCCCCCGGTCCTGCCCTCAGCCCTCGGGGGACTCTGCTTCCTTCCCGGCCCATCCAAGGGCCAGCCCTGCCCCGGCCTTTCTGGCTCCCGGGCCTCTAAGTGCCTGGCCCCACACTGACACCTAGTGGACAGACGGTGGCTTGCAGTTCCCAGCCCTGAGTAGCTGTGACTCCTGCAACCTCTGCGGGGGGTGGGGGTTCAAGGGCGCCTCCAGGGGAGGACGGACATGAGCAAAAGCCCACAGACCAAAAAAAAAAAAAAAAAGCACCACAGACAGCAAAAGCACCGCCTTGGCACGTCCCCACCCAACGTGCCATGACCGCACACTGTCCTCCCCACCCAGCAGGAGCCGCAGCTGTCCCTGCCCTTCTCCCCACGCCTCACTGTGCCTGGGCCCGCCTCGCCTCGGCTCAGGTTTCTGGAGGCTGGGGCCTCCCAGCTGGGGTGTGTGTGTGGGAGAAGCTCAGGAACTCAGCTCCCAAGGGCCGGGACCCGGCTGAGGGCCCATGCCCTGCACCCTTGACTTACGGGACATAGGAAAAGTAGGGTTATTACTAAGAAGGCTCTGGAACCCTTAGTCTCCCAGACACCCAGGGTCTCCACTACCCACCCCTCCCAGGAAAGGGCACTCAGAGTCTGCCCCACACGCCCAGACTCTCCCCAAGTGAGGCCAGGCCCTCGGGGCCCCTGCCCCAGGAGCTCCCACCATCGTCCTTCCCTCAGCCTGCCCCTGGGCCTTGGTGTGCCCTGGACCAGCCCCAGGCCTTGGCCTTCCATGGGCGCAGGGGTCTGGGGGGCTTGCGCGCTGAAGAGCTCACCGGGGCCATGGAGGGCAGCCACAGCACCTCTGGTTCTGGGCACCCACTGGGCCAGCAGGCCCCTGAGGTGGCCCAGGTCCAGGGTGCAGGGGCAGTGGCCGTCCTGTTGGCATGGACACAGATGGGCACCCTGCCCAGAGCAGAGGCCAGATGCCATCAGAATTAGATTAGGACGACATCGTGCGCTCTCGGCTAATCCACTCCCTCCTTTCCGTGAGGCCAGTGGAGGCCAGACAGGGGAAGGGCCGGGGGCCACCCCACCCCGGGGGCCACCCCACCCCACACTTGATCTAAGACCCAGGTTCTCTGGCTTCTGGAACCCTCTTGGATGGCTAAAAGGGCCTCCTATGGAGCATGCACCTCCCCAGCCTCGTCACCGCCCCCAAAGCAGCTCCAAGGCTGCCCACCTGGCCAGGTGTCCAGCTGAGGACTCTGGGGCTCGGAGGGCCCGGGGCCGCCGAGGGGAGCGTGGTCCTCGAAGCGCTCATCCCCGGGAATGCGGACAGGGTGCGGCTGGCTCCCTCGGTTGGGGCCGGGCCACCCACCCGGGCACCTGCCCTTCTCCCTGCCTGCCCCTCCACGGGCACTAGGCGAGCTCCAGAGCCGCTGTGGCAGAATCGGGCACGTTCCCAGGGGCCTTGACATTTTAAATATTTAACAAGGCCTGACAGGCAGAGGAAAGAACTGCCAGCTGAAACCCATCTGCTTCCTTTTATCTGGGAGAGGCCAGAGCCCTTGTCGCTAAATGGCCCTCCACCCCAGCCTCCCACCCCCCGCCCGCCGGTCCCAGGTCCGGGGCGGGGGGGACAAGGGAGAGATCCTCTGGCCCAGAGCCAAGCCATCCACCCGATCCCACGCCCGCACTAGGCTGGGTCCCTTTAGAGCACAAAGCGGTAGAGACCCGGGCGGCCCCTCGGAGCTCCCGACCCACCCGGGTGGGTGCTCTCTCACTGCGCTCAGGGCCATCCGCTCTCCCTGTTCCAGGCCAGGCGTCACCTGCAGGCAGACAGGGCCAGGGAGCGGGGAGACGGCCAGGGCCCTGGGGTGGACCAAGGGTGCGGCCGAGACGGGAGCTGATGAGATCAATCAGCGCTGGCCGCGGACAGGCCTGGCACCAGGCTGGGACAGCCCCGGTAGCCCTGCCAGGGAGGTGGCAGCTGGGCCAGAAAACGCTGCAGCTCGTGGAATCTGTGGCCAAGCCCGGCTCCTGGGGGTCGCGGCCCAGCGGCAGACCCAGCGGGCAGGACCGGGGAGGGCCAGGACAGGGTGGGGCAGAGCTTTGCCTGTGGAGCAGGGGGGGAAAGGGCCACAGGGCAGAGGTGGGGACCCAAGAACCTTCTAGAGGACACCCCTCAGGCTAGTGCCACCTCCACTCAGCAGTCTACCCTGCCCGACACCCCTGGCTCCTCTTCCTGTCCCCCTTAACTGAACAACGGGCTGAGCACATGGGGGGCCGGGAACACCCGGTCAGGGGCTGCCGTGCAAGTTCAAGAGACCTTCTGGGTTTTCCGTGTGGGGCCCGGCCCGCCCGCATGCGCAGTGCGGCGCCAGCTCTTCCCACTCACATCTCTGTCACTCGATTTCTACTTCAGCCAAAGAAAAGATGCGGGTGGGAACTGATGATTATGGAGGCACCAGCACAGGGGGTCAGGGTGCCCCACGTGGAGCATCTCCCACTCGGGGGGTGGGGGGGAACCACGGCTCAGGGAGGACACGGGCACAGTCACGGTCATGGTCTTCGGGGAGGAGGGTGGGGCGGCGCAGCGCATGCACCACTCCGCTGGAGGACTTACCCTCCGTGGGCGAGGTCTTCAGCCTCCTGCAGAGCCCGCCAACATCCCCGTAGGCCTCCTGGACTTTCTGCAGCGCCTCGGCTCCTCGGAGCTCCATGAGGGAGCGCAGCTCAGCCAGCGTGCACCCAAAGCCGCCTGCATGGGGGGCTTCCCGCTGCTGCTGACCCTTGGGGTGGAACTCGATGGAACTATTGGCCACGTCACCCATCCTGGCTTTGGGAGGTGAGGCCGTTCTCACGGGTGCGGGCTCAGCTTGGGGCAGGCAGCCACCTGACGTCCCGGTGCCCAGGTGACGTGCAGGCGAGGTGGCCGCAGGGAAGAGGCCAAGCACAGACAGCTGGGGAGAAGGAGGTGAGAAGAAGCCCGGGCCATGGTTGAGATGAAACCGAGGTCCACGCTTCTGGAACATTCTCTAGTAATTTGCACTCGGTCTGAACGGTGACTTGCTGAATGCAAAATTCCCGTCCCAGGCCGGGCCAGTAGCCCTCACGCCCCGCGAGGCCCATCTGCCAGGTCAGCCCACGCCCCCCTCACCGTCCTGCTCTCCATGAGCCCCTGAGCCCCACCTGCCCGCGTATTTGGAAGTGGGCAGCGGCTCCAGGTGGGGACCTACTAGCACAAGCCAGCCTGGGCTACGGAGGCGCTCCCCCGCCCCCAGGTCCACCTGGGAACCCACCCTGAGGCGGGGCCGTGAGTTAGGATCGAGCAGTAGCTGGTCTTGCCCTGGCACGGATAGGTTACCTGTGCCCGTGGCCACTCTCGCCCGATTAAGCCTCGCCCTGGGCAGCCAGCATGCTACAACTCCCTGGCAGCGGCCGTCTTCTGGCCTGGCCTCTGCGACTCACAGTCTCAGTCCTGGGGCTGTGCAGGGGTCCGGGGAGCAGGCCAAGCCATGGATGGAGCCAGCACTGGGTCAAGGGGAGACGGAGAGAGGGAGGGGCGTGGGGGGGATGAAGGGAGGGGGACAGCGTGGGAGGCAGAGAGAGAGGAAGAGAGGAGCGCAGGGAAGGGACGAAGGGAGTGGCAGGGGAGGCATAGAGGAGGAAGCAGAAAGCAGCCACGGGTCACCGGTGACCTCTCTGTCGCCCTGTCCCACAGCACGGTGCTACCCACTCCACTCCACACCGTTCTGGCCTTCAGATGACAAAGTGAGGCGCTGGGGTCCGCCCGTGTTAACAGCAGCCAGCCAATCCCCAGGCCGGCCACGCTGCCTTCCCTCCTCCGCCACCCCCACCTGCCCACGGCGCCACGGGCGCCCCGGCTGCCCCACCCCCAGCCTTCACAAGCTCTGCTCCGTGGACCACGGGGCCGGCTGGGCTGCCCCGTCCAGGGCCCCCAGCTTCTCCAGCTGCTCCTTCCTCACCTCGGCTCCCCGGCTCGCGGCTGCGCATGAGTGGCAGCATCCCCCAAGGCCATGCATTAAGCTCCCAGGATTGAGCTGGTCTCAGCGTACATGGCCTTGGCCTTCACACCAGCAAAGAAGCCTCCTGGCAACGTGGCTCGGTTGGGCCCGATCCCTCACCTTTGGGGAAGCTCCTGGCTCAGAAGGATCCTCTGGGAAGCGGAACTTGGCCACCAATCCAGGTTTCTGATCTAGAAGGGCCCATGGAAACACAATAGCCCAGAGCCCGCGGCCTCAGCTCCCAGGAGACCCCCACCTCCGAGGCCAGCAGACACGAGTAGCAGTGACGGCCACAGCCCTCAGGGGATGAGAGCAAGGTCTCTGGGTAACAAGGTCCATTTCCTCAGTGCCTCATGGGGGCGGGGGCGGTGGCGCGGGGCGGGGGGGGGGGTAGCTATCAGTGCTTCTGGACACGGGCCCCTGCCGTCGAGAAAAATCTCACGTGCTAGGGCAGATCCCAACCAGAGAGGGCCCCAAGACAGAAGCATCTCGGAAAATGGCTATCCGACGTGAGCCAGATTTTACAAATGTGGGCACCAAAGTGTTAACTGGGAGACACCCCGTGCATGGAGCAGCCTTCTTTGCCGGAAGCCGTGGGAACAAGATGGCAGACTCGCACGGCACCGTCCCTCCCGCTCCCACGCCTCTCCCGCCTCCCGTCGTGCCTGTTCACCATCTGAGCAGCTTTGCTGAGCACCTACTATGCGCCCACGTGGGCCATCCATGCGGGGGACAGAGGGTGGGCGGGACAGAATGAATTCCCGCGCGCTCGGCCTGGCCGGGGCACACGAGTACCCACCAGGTCCCGCTGGTGGAAGCAACACAGAAAACAGCAGTGGAGCGACGGGGGCGCGGCTCCGGGGCAGGGGGCGGGGGTGGAGGAGCGAGCCGTTCTGGACGGGAGAGGGTCCCGACATCAGGAAGGGTGCAGGGACACCGGGTCTCTGGCTTCTGACCACAGCCTGTTTCCAGAGCCACTGGAGGCCCAGATGGCAGCTTTCAACTGTCACCCGCGCTCCTGAGTCCTCTCCAGACAGCCTGCGCCTCCGTGCCCCCAGCTGCCTTGCCCACTCTGGACCCGGCTTAGGCGGTGCCCCTGCCAGGCGCGCCTTCTCCCCGCCCTTCTCTATCCCCAGCAGGTAGCGCCCTGGATGAAACCGGCAGCACTGGGCTGCCGGGGGTAGGGGGGGTGGATCGGGTGTGGTTCGTCTGTACAGGCACCAGCCTCAGGCCCACTAACGAGCGCGGACGCCCCGGGGAGCCGGCTTCCTGGACTCAGGCAGGCGGGGTTGCTGGGACATGAGCAACCAGTGGGCACTAGGCGTTCTGGGAGGGCAGGGGGCATCCAGCAAAAATGTGAGTCACTTGTCCCTGAGCAGAATCCCCAGCTCCGACTGCGGGGAGTGGCAAGCACGCCACCGGGGCTCTGATGCCCTTGGCGGGCAGGCCACCGGCCTGCACTCCAGGACCTTGGAAATTCAACCCCAGGGCCCCAGGGACAAGCTGGGTTCCTGCACAGCCCGTATGAGCTGCCCAGGGCCTCCCCAGGCCTTCTTTCTAAAAGGGAGAAGAGTCGGTCAGTAGGCACCCAGCCCCGCCCACGTGACACAGGTGGGCTCCTGGGGGTCACCCAGTAACGGCTTACAGTTGGGCGGGCTCCTGGGCGCCCTCACACACCCACAGAGCCCGCATGGCCAGACGGAGATGCCCTTCCTGCTCCCTGCTCTTGTCCCCAAGTGTGGCCTGCCGTCCATTCAGCAGCAGCGGTGGCCCAGGCAGAGCCACGCCGAGTCCTTGAGTGGCTGCTAAGTGCTGTGCTGTCACTGCAGTGGCTGACTGGGCCCAAGGTGACTCCCGGTTAGGGGACTGGGCGGAGACTCAAGGCCTAACCCTCCGTTGGGGGCACACAGTTCTCCTGGCCCTTGACGCAGTCCCGCTGGCCCTGCACGCACGGCTGTCTACCACATCACAGGGCTCCCTCTGGTCGGTGGCTGGTCACCACCCTGCCCTGGTCATCACGTGGCCTGGTTCAGGTGCCTTCTGTCGCTCACTCTGCCTCCAAGGGGCACGGGCCTCCAGAAAGCCACACCCCAGGTTTCAGTCCTCTCTTGTCCCCTCAAACAAAGGCCACATTCCTTCAAAGGCCCTGTCCTGCCAGGCTGGTGCCGAGCACAGGATCCCGCAGCCAGTCCTGTGTCCCGTCTGAATAAGGACAGCAGCCATCACTGAAATGGCCAGGAACAGAAGTGCTGCAGGCCTGACAGAGACCTTCCTGCCTGGGCTGCCTGCCGAGGATTTGTAGGCACCAAAAGGCCAGGGAACACAGCATTTCTGTACTCTTTCATCTCTCAGACCTTAATTGGCTTAATTGAATTGAAAACCTGTACAGAGGGGGCTCGGACCTTCTGGCATCTGCTCCATCCCGGCCCACACTGGCCAGCACTGGTGGCCCGCCTCCCCCTCGCTCTGTGACTTTCAACAGACCTGCTACCTCCGGGGGGTGCTGGGCGCTGCGGGAGGTCGCCGAAGTTCAGGCCTGGACATCGTGACGCCTCCTGCCCCCAGGGCCAGTGTGACTCATGTCCACCCAAGCAGAAAGCTGGGAATCCTTGTCCCCCTGCACCCGCCCTCCCCGGCCACCCCTAACCGGCTCTGGGGGCTCTCCTAGCAACCTGTGATTTAATCTGCCCAGATCCCCGACTTCGCCTCCTCGACGCACCCCCCCCCCCAGTTGCCCTCTCCACGGACCCTGCTTCAGATGCTTCCCACAAATGCCTTGTGAGGCCAAGGAGGCGCCGTCTCTCCATGTCAGAGAGGGCGACACGGAGGCTCGGGTTGGGGGGCTGTCCCATTACCCCAGACCGCCTGGCCTCACCCTCCATGTTCCCAAGGAGAGAGTCACACCACCTGGGCAGCTTGGCCCCGTGGCTGCCAGGAGAGAGAAGCCTGCGCCTGGTGCCTTTACGAGGGCACACAGTCCCACGGCGGCCACCGTCCAACAGCAGTTTGCTCCCTGGCGGGGACGGATCCCGGCTGGCAGCACCCGCTAGAGGTCCCTGGGCCCTCGGCACTCCTGTTAGTAAGCTGGTGACCAGTCCAGGGGGCTGAAGCCTGGGGGAAAGGGTCGGGTCCCGCGCCCAGGGCGCCATGCCCTGAGGCTAGAAAGGAGCAGGTACCCGCCACGGCCAAGTCCCATCTGCGGCCTGGGCCGAGGGCACGCGGCGCAGCGGCCCGACGCGCCCTCTCAACAGACCCAGCCTGGCCAGGCGGCCCCGCGGCTGAGCAACGTGACTGGCCGTGGGGATTCCTTGAAATAGCAGTTCTCTCTCTCCACCGCCGGGCACCCGGAACGCGGGCCGGGCCCCGGGGACCCCAGAGGAGGAGACCAGGGCACCCCAGAGGCCCACAGCCTCCTGCAGACAGGGTGGGGCTGCAGGGGAGCAGCCGAGGACGGTGGCCCCTGGCACCCCTTTCACCCTTGACCTTCCCGCGCCGCCCTTCCCCCACCAGGCCCTCTCCCTCCTGCCGGCCCCGCCCCCTGCCCTGCTCCGCGCACCTGGGCGACCACCACCACCCGGTAGGGGAAACGAGGGTTCCAAGGACGAGGCCCCGCTTTCAGCCCGGGAGGGAGGGAGGGAACCCGGGGGGAAGGAGCCAAGGCAGAGAACAGCCTCATTAATATTTCAGAGGCACCGTCACTGCAGCTCCTGGGCCCTCACAGCTCCACCACTTGCGCTAGTGGAGGGAGGAGGAAGGGATGAAAGAAGGAAATAAAACAGAGAAAACAGATTTAAAGGGACAGCCCAGACCCTGCTCCGTCCACCCTCCCCCCGTTCCTGGTACAATCTGTGCACACGCCAAGCGGCTCTCAGGGAACAGCTTTGGACAAAAACAATAACGGCGGAAAAGGGTCAGCCACCACCACAGCACCCTGTCCCCAAACCCCCACACGTACCGAGGCACTGGCGCCTCCAGCCGCATGGGCCGGCTCCCGGGGAGGGCCTGTCGTGCTGTGACCCGGGCACCGGGGCCACCTCGGGGATCCACTGGGGGCTGTCCGCAAGGCCGAAGGATGCTTCCTACCCAGTGCCCGGTCCGGACTCTAGGTTCCTGGAGGCGGCAGGGCCCAGGCTTTACCTGATTCAGCTCCCGCCCTGGGGTGGGATCCCCAGCTGACGGCCGGCCCGGTGCCCGAGTCTAATCACAGCAGCGGAAGGCAGACCCGGAGGGTCCGCTACCCTAGGCAGAAAGGACCCAGAATTCTCCAGTTAAGACAAGCCCAACAGGGGAACGTAAAACAGAAAACAGCATGGCAGTTCCTCAAAAACTTAAAGCTACAACGACCCAAGGACCCAGGAATGCCACCTTTGGGTGTGTGCCCCAAAGGCCTGGAAGCAGGGTCTCTAAGAGATCTGCACATGCGTGTTCACAGCAGCCTCACTCCCACGTGCAAGAAGCAGCCCGAGGCTCGTCCGTGTGCGAAAATGGAGAAAGAAAACGTGGTTCATCCACACACTGGAATGTCATTTAGAGTGAAAACAAAGGACGTTCTGACACCTGCTACCACATGCATGGGGCTTGAGTGAAGTCAGCCTGTCCCAGACAGATACCGCGTGATTCTGCTCCTACGAGGTCCCTAGAGGAGCCAGATTCCTAGGGACAGAAAGCAGGATGGGGCGGGGGGCACGGGCTGGGGGAGGGGTGGGGGTGGGGGGCTGGTGTCTAATAGGGACAGTTTCCTCTGGGGAGGAGGGGCAGTTCTGAGGACGGGTGCCGAGGGCTGCACGGCAGCGTCGATGCGCTTCCTGCTGCCGAACTGCAAACCGAACAACGCTTCAGATGGTCATTTTGACGTGGTGTGTCCTTCACCGCAACTGAAAAACCAAACAGGCCCTACTGGCCCTCGTGCTCTGTGTCCAGAGCAGGTTTCCAGGGTGGCCCGGGACACACAGTGTTTGCAGGAGTTCCAGTGCCTTGATGGGCACATCAGCTGACGCTTCTGCCCATGTGGATTTCTGTCCCCAGAAGGAATCGGAAGAGGGGGCCGGAACACTGGTGAAGGCCTGGTCTCCAGACCGCAGGTTCCATGTAGACAATACAGCTTTAGGAGGAGCTTGTGGCAGAGACTTGCTAGACTGTCCCTGATTTCTATTCCAGTCTTCCCACGTTGCATTTTAACTTTTAGCTAGGCATCTTGTCATCCGGCTAAGGACTATATTCCAATTCCGGTGCAGCTCCGTAGGATCACGTGACTATGTCCTGGCCAATGGGCTGTGAGCAAAAGGGACAAGGAACCACTTCGCTCTTGGACGGCACTACGGGTTCCCAGCACATGGGATACAGCCAACTTCAGGGTTGTGTCCTTAAAGGGAAGGATGTGTTCGCCCCGGCCCCCTCCTCCTTCCTACCAGCTGGAATGCTGATGTGAGCGCAGGAGCAGGAACAGCCATCTTGCTCCATCATGCACACAAAATCCACGTGCTGAGGATGGCAGCACCATTGAAGGAGCCCGGATCCCTGATGACCAAGGAGCCCGTCTGCCTACCCAGACTTTCACACAGAGAAGAAATTTTCTTTCTCTTCTGCGTCTCCTTAACCTGGGTCTCTGTCTCCTAGGTAAATCAGGTGTATAGGGAGGAACCCAGCCCATCACCAGGTACGCCACCTGCCTTCCCCGCGTGGCCAAGGCCAGCCCTGGTTGCGAGAGAGCCTGGAGACCTCCTCGAAGTCTCCAGGACCTACCAAGCCCTGACACTTCTGTGGGCTCCTTGGGACAGGGGGTGGTTCGGAACGGGGCTCCCTGTTGCACGGCATTTGTTATTGCTGTAGAAGTTCTAGCCAAAGCGGAAGACAGAACCAGGAGAGTACCGGACAGGAGAGTAAGCTGACCCTGACCCTGACCCTGACCCTGACCTTGACCCTGACAGACAGCAATCTGGTCACAAGCGACTCTGAGTGCCCTTCTCTGTGCCTGGGCAAAAATTCTACATTTCCTCTGTGCTCAGAGCCTCTGCGGTGGGAGGAGCGATAGTAT
Source organism: Catagonus wagneri (assembly GCA_004024745.2). NCBI lineage: Eukaryota > Metazoa > Chordata > Mammalia > Artiodactyla > Tayassuidae > Catagonus > Catagonus wagneri. The sequence goes on from PVHT020000083.1 coordinate 526,235, forward strand.
GTACTTTAGAGCTGAAGCCGCTGAGGCACAGAGAGGTTACAGAGCTCACTCAAAACAACACAGCCAGCCAGGAGCAGAGGCCAACACGGACTCAGGTGGTCTGGCTCCAGAGAAGGCTACCCCGCTGCTCTGCCCAGTGACGGCCCAGAAAACCCCAGAAAAGCAGTGAACACATGTTGAAAGCCAATTCAAGGAGTTCAGCAGAGTGACTAGACAGGAAACGTGTCCCCGTAAAGCTCAGGGCCCGTGGGTGCGGTGCTGAAGTCAGGCCTGGCCGTGTGAACCTGGGAAATGGGTCCTGGTTCCTCCTGCCTGTGCTGCCATGAGGTCCAACGACAGGGCGCCCCCGCACACAGCCCTAGGCGTTTTCTTCCCGCTCAGCAGCCCCGCCTGCAGCCCAGCATTCGTAGGTCTGGAATGACCAGGGAGACCAGGGGCGCGGAACGGCCTGACCCCATGGGCCTCTCAGACCTTTCCCCATTTCTGCAGCCATCGTCAAGCCGGCCCAGGCCAGAATCCCTCTTAAGGGAGGGCTAGGCACTGCTGGGAGCTGGGGGGCATCCGGCCCCCCAGGATGCTGCTGGACGGAGCGCACACTCCCTCATGGGTGCCCCTTGGTCCCTGAGGGCAGCTGGAAGCCTTTTTCTTGCTGGGGTCTTGAAGCATAGTTACAGGGTCACAACTCAACCCTGGGTGCGTATGGGGGGTCATTTGTTTCCTGCCAGAGAAGGTGAGAGCAGGGGTGCAGGAGCAGAGAGGAGAGGCCGATGGGCAGGCCGCATAATGACACTAATTATCCAATTCCGGCGGCGGCTCGAGCTGTGTGGGGAGAGCCTGCACTGCAGCAGGGAGCCGGAGCCAGCCGCCCCCTCTGCCACACTCCCGCCTGCCACACTCTGGCCCACGCCCCTCCTGCGGTCTCGGGAGTGGTGGGGTCGGGGGACCCAGACACGCCACGGCTTAGCCTCTGGAGCAGGCCTCCGCCCCCCCCCCCCCGCAAGGGTCAAAGAACACACATCTGGGGTCCGGAGGTCACACGACCCTGTCATCTAGGCCTTCGTGGCCCGAGAACACTGGGCAGAACGAGGGGCCCTCAAGGCCGGTCGTCCCCCAAAGCCCCTGCTCTGTCCATGGTACCGCGCTGCCCGCTCCTGCCAGCCGCCAGCGCCCAGGCTGGCTCAAAGCCACCGGAAGCAGCCAAGTCCTAAACAGGTAATTAAGGAAATGACAGATAGTTGGAGGCCACGGGACACCACAGGCCCGGGGTGACTAGATAAGGAGACGGCGGGGACACACGTGTCCTCCTGGGGACAGGCTCCATGAGGGCCCATTGAGAGTCCTGGTGGGGAAACGGTCTGACTTCTGGAAATAGACGGAAGCCCTTGGGAAGACAGGCTTGGAAGAGCTCTTTGGCTGAAGGTCAGGGGCCGGGGGGCTGTCGGGGAAGGACACCCGCTTCCCCGTGGCCAGCAAAAGAGCGTGGAAGGCCACAGATGTGCGGGCTCAGGTGGGCTCCACCTCGGGGGTCCCTGAGGGCTGGCAAAGGGGTTCTCCTGTGTGCCTCGCACGATCCCATTCGGCGAGAGGTCAGAGCCAGGTCCAGTGTGGAGACAGAGGTGACAAGGACCGTCACCATACGGGCACCGTGGGCACAGGCCACTCTGAGGGAGGGGAGAGAGGCAGGGCTGCTGGGAGGAGCAGGGAAGACGTGTTCAGACTAAAGACGGGAGTCCAGTCTCGCTGGCCTTCTATGACCCAGACGCAAAGAACCAGCACCGGGGCGTTGGTGCCACCTTTCCGGGCTGATCGCGCAGGGATGCCTGCTGCCAAATGCGTGGACGGAGGAGGAGAGAGTGGACGGGCGTGCCACCCCACAGGGTGCCTTGGAAGCTGCAGCAACAGCAGGACCTGAAGGGCACCAGGGCACCAGCCAGCAAGTGCCTGGCTGCCATCTGAATCACGCAGACAGCGCCCTGAAAAGCTACTTCTGATTGGAGGACCCCGCACCCAAATCCAGAAGCATTTCCAGCACAGCTCCTGCACGGCCAGGGGGTGTCAGGAGGCGGGGGGGGGGGTGGCGTGCAGGGGCTGGAGGGCGCCTCGATGACCGCAAGGTCGGGTCCGAGGCTCCTCCTCGGCGCCCCCCACATCACCGCCCACCCCAGACCCAGGCCGGCCCCTCCCCTGGGTGCCCTGCATTCTCGCTGGTGCTGCTCGCGGCCAGACGCCCACTAAGGCCCAGAGCCAGGAAGGGGGTGGTGGACGCAGGCGGGGCGGGGGTCTGGCACCGCCTGCAGTGGAAGTGCTGCCTTCTGCTCCCAGGAGCGGTCCGGGGCGCCCTGACCCTGCCGCGCTTCCCTCCCACAGCCACAGCCACAGCCACAGCCACAGCCACAGCCACAGCACAGCACAGCACAGTACAGCCACTTGGGCCTGTCCGGGGGCCGCCAGGGCAGGGGTCCCAGGCAGCAGCCCCTTGGCCTCTGGGCCGACGGAGGGACGGCCACAGAGGACGGGCAGGACTCTCGCTGTGCTGCTCTCCCCAGCGCAGAGGCGTCCGAGAGAGAGTCCGACCACTGTCCGTGGCCGTGGAGGTGGCGCTGTGGGCCACGCGGCTGAAGCCCCAGGAGGGAGGGGTCAGGTGGTGGGGAGCGCCCGTGCCTGTGCCCCGGCCCCGCCCTCCTGGCCTGCTGCGGCCACGACAATGGCCACGGCGGGTGGGAGTCCCTTTCACAGCGGGGCGGCCCACCCACAGGGCAGCGCTCAGCAACGCTGCCGGCGCCCGGGGGGTCTGAACCACAGGTGCCCCTGCCAGGTCCCGGCCCCACACCCAGGAGGGACGCTTGGCCTCCTGCTCTTCCAGAAGGAGCTGAGCGGAGGCCCGAAGGTGGGAGGGGGCGTCAGGGAATGTCCCCCAGGCCTGGCGTGGCAGGTGAAGGCCCGAAGGAAGGAACCAGGAAAGCGGGCACCTGTCCATGGTACCGCCGCTGTACGCGGAGGGCGCCGGTGGTCGGGCTGGTCCTTGCGCGGAGAAGGACCCTTCCTGCAAGGTCGCGCCCCTGCCTCTGTCATGACCTGTGCCAGCAATCGGTGGATCGTGGGGACAGAGCTTGGGCGGGGAGCCCAGCATCGCTCCACAGGCCTCGACCGCAGTGCAGGGTCTGTGTCAGGACGCGGGCATGCAGGGACCGCGCGTGTGCACCGCCGGCGCTCCCAGGCCACGCAGGAAGAAGTGACCGTGGAGTCCGCCTTCCCTCGGGGTCAGCCAGAGATGGGACCGCAAAGAACATCCTGAAGACCAAAGCCCGGGGCCCCAGCGTCCCTCCCGCGTGGCTGCAATGGAGATGCCGCCAGGGCCGCCCGCATCTCCCTGCCTGCCTTGGTTGCCAGCTTTGTTTTTCTACTCTTAATCGGGAGGGTCTGGGGATCCTGGGCCGTCTGGCCACCCTCAGCTGCGGGTCTTTGCTTCTGATCGTGTTCTCCCGTGTCTCTGTGAGCCAAACCCACAGTGTAGAGAGCCAGACGCCACCAAGTCCGCGGGGAAGCGCCCGCTGTTCTGGACTCTAAAGAGGAACAGATCGCGGCCGAGTGCCTGCTCGGGGGCCTGGACAGCTGGTTCGAAAGGTCAGGGGACAGAGAAGCAAGCAAAAAGAAAAGGCAGTTTTCTTTTGCTTTAAGATTACCGACGTGGGACCTGCAGCTCAGGTATCAAAAGATGCCGGGTGTGAGGTCACCAGCTTGGAAGTCTACGGAATGGGACAGACAGCCCAGCAACAGGCCGCAGCACACAGCCGGGGACAAATGAGTTACAAAAAGAAACAGGGGCGGTGGGTTACCATCGCTTGGGAACCTCCCGTCGAAGTATTTCCCAACACAAATTTCCTTTGGATTCTACAAGGTTTGGCAAATTCTGGCCTCAGGGCCAAATCTGGCAGCCAAGTGTTTTTGTGAATAAAGTTTTATTGCTAGACGGCCACGCCCCGCCGTTTCTGGGGCCTGCACGCCTTTGGCAGCCAGGCAGAGCTGAGCGGGCAGGACAGGGGACCCTGTGGCTTGCAAAGTGGACCGTCTTTACTGCCTGCCCGTTCGCAGAAAAAGTTTGCCCGCCCCTGGGCTAAAGGGTTGAACGACCTCAAAACGCTGGTATACATACAGTCACACACACGGGGACCCAGAGATGGACAGAAATCACAGCAAAAATTGGGAGGTACCAAGCGTTTACCTTTTGCGTGAAGAAATGCATCGGCAAAGAACAAAGAGGATTTAAAATGATTTGCAACACGGAGGCTGAACTGTCGCCCCCCTTCACGTACTAAGTTTATTGGGCCCCGCAAGAGAAACACTCGCATCTCAGTAAAGGCGAGGAACTGACAACTCGCTTCCCCCAAAGTGGAACAATTAATGAACAGGTGGAAAAACGCTCGCCCTCAGGAACCATTCAAGAAATAAAAAACCGAAGTCAGTATTTTGGACCTGGCTATTGTTTGGTTATAATACCTAACGCTGGCAAGGCTGTAGCGAGCCAGCTCTTCGGACGCCCAGAAAAGCGCTTTGGAGCAGAATTTGGCAGAAGCAGTTTCTGTCTCTCCCCGGGACTCAACCAGCGTCACCGGCAGAAACGCTCAGCTGAGCCTCACGTAGGGAGAGCGAAACGAATCCCACTGCCTGGATCTCCACAAACAGCCAAATAATTAAGCGAATTACGATCTCTTGAGAGAATATTATTCAGCCATTAAAAATTGTAATTACAGCCCTGAGGACCACTCCAATCCATCCTGGGTGCTTGCGAAATAGCTGCTGAATGAGCAAGCGGTCGTGTGTAGTTCCTTCTTTGCTCGCTTCCAGTTCTTTATTTGTGCAATAAGCACTTACCGCTCTCATAATCTTAAAAAAATTAAACTATGTCCATTTTGAAAAAAATTCATTTAGAAAGGGATTACATTAATAAAGGAAATGCTTGTGTGAAGTAAAAAATAGATTACACAATTGTGCCCATGGTATAATTAATGTCAAAATAAATGGCCCGTGCAAAAAAAAAAACAAAAAAAAACGGAGCAGAGATGCGTACAATGAAATGGGAAACTGGCTGGTCTTTTGGTGATAGGATTGGGGGGGGTGGTTCCTATGTCTTCTACTCATTGTTTCCTGAATTTTCTGTAAAGAGCATGCCTGTTAAGAGCATTATTTTAATTTTTTATTTAATTAATTTACCCAATTGGTATTTATTTATTTATTGAGGCCACACCCACGGCACGTGGACGTCCCGGGGCCAGGGATCGAACTTGCGCCACAGCAGCGCCCCAAGCCACTGCAACAACAACGCCAGATCCTCAACCTGCTGAGCCCCCGGCTCGGGTTGCTGCTGTGGCTTGGTGTGCATTCGATCCTGGGCCTGGAAACTTTGACATGCAAAGGGTGTGGCCAAAAAGAAAACAAACTAAATAACAACAACAAAAAGCAACCACAACCCAAGAGTCTCCCCCATTTGCAGAACTGTCCAGAATGCCCACAGGGCAAGGGTCGATCCGGATTTGCTGCGAGCTGCCCCGAGGCGTCCACACTCACCTGATTCGCTCTCTTTCAAGGAGCTGGGTGACAGAACCTTCTGGAATAGTGGAAATATTCTCTATGTGTGGCTACTGAGCACTTGAAATGTGGGGTGTGACAGAAGAACGAACTTTCCACTTTTTAATTTTAATAAAATCGCCGCTTGTGGCTAGTGGCTGCTGCGCTGAGCTGTGCTGCTCAAGCGCCTCGAGAGCATGGCCGCAGGACCTTTTTAAATAAGGCGCTCCCCAAGGACACTGACCATGGCCTCCCCTGGGCACGATTCTGATTTGGACCGAAGTTTCTGGAAATCTCTTCTGCTCCAACTTCCCTGCTGGTCGCCCCCGCCCCCCTCCCGCCTGGGCCTCTCCCCCTCGCCCTGTGGCTCTGCTGTGGGTCCTGCCACCTGCTGGCCATATGACCTTGACCTCGTCCCCTTCCCAACCTTGGGCAGTCTGGGACGCCCAGCCTTCACTCCTCCTTCGGAGACCCCCTTTCCCTGGGCCCTGGGAACGCGTGGGCTCAGATCCTGCTCTCCAGGCGGCTCTCCCAGGCCCACTTCCAGCACCTCCCACCCAACAGAAGGGTTAGCGGAGGGCTTTCCAGCCGGGTACCACTTGGCCTGGCTTCTGCCAGCTTAACCGGGGCAGGGAGGGGAGGGACAGCGAGGAGCCAGGGCCCCAGCGAAAGCCTTCTGGGCAAGGCCGGAGGTGGGGGCGGGAGGACACACCTGTACACTCCAGGTGTCCGCCTGCCGTGCCCAGCAAAGTCACAGCCAGAGCCCGGCTCCAGGCCCATCTCGGAGATGGCACTGATGAGGCTGGGGGGTTGGACTGAAGCATCTGCCATTGGTACCACAGTCCAGCTCTCTGCCTCTGAGCAGACGGGTCACCGCAAAGGCTCACCGAAGGGCAGAGAGCTGCCCAACTTGCTTTGGGCTGAAATAAGTCCACAGACTGTCCGCTCCTCTCAGCGGGTGGATGGGGGCACAGGTGGATCAGCTTCTGAGCTGCAGGGTTCTCCCCGGACTAGAAGTGCCCTCGACAATCAACTCACTCATACAACTGCTGAGTTCAGCACAGACTTCCAGAGACTACGGAACCAGGGGATCCAAGTGCAAACTAGACTCAGGAACTGAATGGCCTGCCTTCCAATCCTAACCTTGCTGTGCCTCAGTTTCTCTCTCTGTGAGATGGGGACAGTGACAGCCGTGGCTTCATTTGGTTGCGGGTGCCCTGAAGTGAGAGAGCGTCTGTGAAGGACGGACAGCGGTGTCTGGCACGAGATGAGCACCGCTGTCATTATCACTGTCATTACTGACATTACTGACATTATCTGATGCGCTGGTAACTCTGACAGAGACAGCAGCCATCAGTTAAATACACACACCATCGGTTAAAAACAGGAGGGAGCGCAACGAGCAGAGGCTCCGTATGTGCTGACAACTCGCTCGGTAAGGTGGGAGGGAGGAGGAAGCTGGGCCTGGCTTTGCTAACTTCAAGAGTCCCGGCTGAAGCCCAGCTCTCCAAGCCCCCAGGGGCCCAGGACTCGCTCATCTTGTCCACCGAGATCAAGGTGTCTCGCCAAGAGCTACGCTGGGGGAGGGGAGGGGCTGCCGCTGACCCCAGCAGCCCTGAGCGGCCTCCCCAGGCTGGGAGAAGATGTTCTGGGCCGGAGAGCGCTCACTGACTCACGCTCTGGCCTCTCCCCGTGCTTGTAAATGATTCAACCTCTAAAGCTCCAGCTCTGAATCCTGAAATGTCAGCGGAGCCGGGCGAGGGCCGCCCCCATGCTCTCCGGGCCTGGAGCAGGGCAGGGACTTAGCCAAGGTCACAAAGCCCATCACGGCCGGAGCTGGCACTAAACCCAGGCGCTTCCCACCAGCTTCTTTGCCCCCCCCCCCCGGGGGCCTGCTGCGCTCTTAGCCTCCGGGGCTTCCTTCCCTGAAGGACTGGCTCTGCGCAAAGCCCCCTCCCACGCCGCCCCACTGCCATCTGCCTGCGTTCCCCCCCTCCTGTGCCAAAGCCGCCTGCCCCTTCGCTCAAACCACCTGGCAGCGCTGGGCTGGAACCAGGTTGGTCTGCTGGAGGCCTTGGCCCTCCCTGTCCTCGAGGCCAGCAGCGGGGACAGCCAATGCCCTCGGACCACAACTGTCCAGCCCCCTCAGTCCTCCCCTCTGTGGGCCCGAGCAGGTAGGGGCCGCCCACTTTCCAGCTCCTGTCTCATGAGCCACGTGGCCTTGGTCTCCTCAGGTGGGAAAGGGGGTGATGAAAACAGTGGCGTAGGACCGTGCCATCCACCCAGTCGGTTAACGCAGTTAATGCGGCGCCATGTGCCTTCCCCTCTTGGGGCCTCAATGATCCCATCTGAAAAATGGGGACAAAAATCCAAGCCCCACCTCCCTCACCGAGTGATTCTGCAGATTCAGTGAGGTCAAGGTCGTGAAGGTACCACACAGAAACCCGTGCTCATTCTGAGCCAGGCCTGTGCAGGGCATCCGAGCAACCAGTGCAGACTAGTAGCCGGTCTCTGCCTTCAGATGCTCACAGACTAGTGAGGGAGGGGTGACTGCAGTGGTGGGGGCACAGAGCCAGTGGGAGAATGAGGGGCTGCCTGCCGGCCTAGCACCCAAGTCCTTGCAGGGAGCCAGGGGAGACTGGGATGGTTCAGGTCAGGCTACACTTGACCCTGTGGCTGGCAGAGACCCACTGCAGATCGGCGGCCAGGTGGCCTCACCTTTCTTTGAAATATCTGGTGGCCCCACTCCCCTGTCCCCAGCCCAGGAATGTCAAGTGCCTGGCTGAGGGATGCTGGCCCTGCCCCAGCCCTGCAGGGAGGTTCCCACACTCTCTCCCAGTCCCTCACCAGCCCCTCACCCCCGGCTCTCCAAGGCTCCCTCCACTCCAGCCCTGCCCGATGCCCGTGCGCCCCCTCCTCATCCGGCCTGGCCACTAAGCCCTAAAGGGACCCGAAGGAGACCAGGTCCTAGCGAGAGAATGGACAGTCCAAGGGGGAGACCCAGAGCTCCCTCCTCTGGGCGATGCCACAGCAGCGCTCCACATTCCAGAATCCTAAACCCGTGAGAAAACTGAGGAGCCGACCTGAGAAGCCAGATGGCCAAGGTCACACAGGTGAGGAAGGGGAGGACACAGTGTGGCTGGGGCTGCTTGCCGCTGGCCCAGCTGATGGCCGGCGGCGGGGTCCGCGGGGCGGCTGCGTGGGCGTGCGGGGGACAGTGTGGCAACGTGTGAGGGTTTCTCGGACTGTGTGTCCCAGGAGGATGACACAGTGTGAGGGCGCGGGGAGCGGGGGAGGGGGTGCCGAGAGGCTCCGAGAAGAAGGTGCGTGCGCGCGCACAGCCGTCCCCAGCCCAGGCCCGGCGCCCGGGGCTCTGCCCGCCCGGGACCCCGCCCGCAGCCCCCGGCGGCCTTCTTCCCCAGACGCAGATGCGCGTGCGCGCGCGATGCGGGGCGCAGGGTGCAGGGTGCGGGGCGCTGTCCGCCCGCCCGCCTGGGGCTCCGGGGGTGACGCGCGGCCGCGGCGCCGCAAGGACACGCAGGCCAGACGCGGGCGCAGGTGTCGCGGGCGAGGACCCGTGTCCCCCCACCTGCCGGCCGCGCCACCTGCCGGGCCGCCTGCCCCGCCCGCGCCCTCGCCCACCCCGGCAGCGCCCGCGCGCCCAGGGCACCACTTACCGGGTCATGGGCACGGCCGCCGGCGCGGCCTCGGTTCCGGCGGGTGCTATCGCTAGTCGCTGCGGGCGGGCGCCCGGCGGGCAACGATCCGCTCCAAGGACCGAAAGGCCCCGGGCACAGGGCGGCCAGGCCGGCGGCGCGGGCGCGACCCTCCGCGGCAGGCGCGGGCTGCGGCCGGGTGCTCCCCACGCTCCGCACCGGCGGCGGGCGACGCGGCGCGCTCGGCTCCAGCCGCAGCTCTGAGCGCGGAGGGAGGGAGGGAGGAGGGAGGAGGGAGGAGGGAGGAGGGAGCGGGAGGGGGGAGGAGAAGGGAGAGAGGAGGCGAAGGGAGGGAGGAGGGAGCGGGCGCGGGGGGCGGCGCGCCGCGGGGGCCGCGGGGGCCGCGGGGCTCCCGAGCTACTCGGCTCCCGAGCTATGCGCCCGGCGCGCACCCTTCTGTCCCCCAGGACGCCAGGGGGTGCCCGCCCTTTTGGCCTGACGGTGCCCCCGGAGGGTGCTAGCCCCGAGGGGGTGTGGGCGCGGCTGGCAACTGAGGGGCCGTGGCACCGAAGGGCTCAGGAAAGGGCACGGAGCGGGCAGGCTGCCCCCTCCCAAGCGCACTGCTCCCTGCGTCCGGCTCCCCTACAGGCAGGTGGGGCCTGGAGCTGGGCTGCTGATCTGTAGGTGGGGTCCGTGCCCCCTGCCCCCCACCCCCACCCCGTGGCCTCCGAGCAGGGGCTGAACGCCAGGAACTGCCTGCGACTGTATCTAAACACTTTGTCGTCGGAGGGCAGGGCGGCTGCAGCTTGGGACAGATTCGAGAAGTCGGTGACCCCCAAAGGTTATCCAACGAACACCTCAGTCAGGACACGGGAGATGCTGCTCAAGGCGGACACCCAGAGGCAGATGCACAGACAAAAGCCCAGTGCCCAGAGGAAGCCCGTTCGCACCAATGCCTGTTGGCACATCCAGGGACAGAGACCCAAGTGTGTGCCCGTGGACACCCAGTGGCCAGGCGGGAGCTGGCTGGCCAGGACCGCGGTCTTTAAAGCCTCAAGCTTCCCAGCTCCAGGGACAGGCAGGGTATGCTTTCCAGCCCAGATCAGGCCTTTGGCACCATCGGTGAGCAGCGACGAGGAGTGCGAGGGGGTGGGGGCGGCATAGGGAGCAGGCGAGTGGAGGAGGGAAGTGACAGGCCTGTGCTGACGCTGAGCATCCCCGCCCCAGGCAGGCAGGTAGAAGAGGCCTGGGGACAGCCACACATTCATTCTCGCGTGGGCCAAACAGGGCCCCCGGGGGGAGCGTCCTGTGTGCCAGGCCTGGGCTGGGTCCTGCAGACACAGTGGGGACCCCAAAATGGAGCTGGGGGGCAGAGTGCGAACTCCGGGTGCCACAGCTGACGCAGAGGCCGTGGAGACCACCTTGGGAGGGGGGACAGGCAACAAAAAGCGGCGCTGGGAGCTCAGGGAAGGCATCTTTGAGAAGGTGCCACTGAGAGAGACCTAAAGGACACAGAGGCACTGCAGGGGGGGCTCACCGGGTCGGCGAATGTCACACCTCCCCACGGTCTGTCCCTCTTGTGTGAAGCGGCAGAGGTCACAGCGCACACACACAGACACGCTCCCCGCGCTGACACACTCAGAACACACGTGCTTACTCACGCACCCTTACCAGCGCTCAGGCACACGCTCACTGCTTCACTCGGCTCACTCACCCGCACGCCCACGTGCTGTTATTCACACACGCTCACGCCCTCACACCCAGGTATTCACACAGAGTCACATACTCAACGCACGTGTACACACGCAGTTATTCATGCACGTTCACACCTCCTCGGCAAGTTATTCACGTTTATCCACACTCACACCCTCACTCATACCTCTCACAAGGCCCACGCAGTTGTTCACACTCTCTCACACAGGTGCGCTTGCAAGCACACGCGCACACGCACACACACACGCACACACACACACACACACACACCTGCACGCCTCCAACCCCAGCCGCTTTTCCTAGGTTTTGCTCTTTGAGGGCGAGCTGGCTGTGCCGTACGCCTGCCGTACGCGTTCGTGGGGAGGCCCTCTGAGGCCAAGGTCACGTGGCCTTCAGGAGGACTGAGGAGACAGAACCGCAGGTGTCCTGAAAGCCTCCCGGGTCCGGGCAGTGGATGGGTCAGGACACGGGATGGCCCCCTTTGTGTGGCTGGAGTCAGCTGCTCCCCGCTGCCCCATCCCTTCCCTCTGGTCCCGTGCCTGGCCCCCGCTGTGTCTTTGTCCCCTCCTGCCTCCTTGCGGGCTCAGGTCTCAGTCACTGTCCTTCACTCTCACGTCGTCAGGGGCTCCCTGTCCGCTCTGTCCTCTCGGGACCACCTCAGGGACGTTCTGGGCCTAAGAGACAAAGCCAAGACCAAGCGCTGTGCCCTCAGCCCCGCCTGCCGCTCTGTTCTGTTTCCCACCGACCCCGCCTCTCTCACCACCTGCCTCTAGCCCTCTTCAGCCCTCATTCTAAAAACGAAGTCCTCGGCCACTGCCTGTCCCCAGGCCACTCCCCTCCGTGGGCCCCCGCAGCTGTTACTTTTGGTGTGGCTGTCACGGCCTCCTCTGGGGACCGCTATCCTCAGCTCAGCGCCAAAGTGGGGGAACCTCAGGCTGGGTCCCGGGTTCCTCTCCTCGTCACCCTGTCTCCCTGGCAGAAATGATAGCCACTGTCCCCTAGCTTCAGGGGTCACCCGTGTGCCTAGACCTCCCCGAGACACGTTCCAGCCCCCAGCATCCTGTCTCCTGACCGTGGCACCAGGTGCTGCGGCCCTTCAGCTCCGGCGCTGCCATGGGCTGTCCGGGGCCACGGTGGCTCTGTGCCACTCCTAGCGATGGTGCCGCCTTTGCCTGTGCCTGCACCCCCTGCCCTCCCCAGCCTGGAATCCGGAGCCCACCCCCAGTTCTCAAAGCAGCCCCTTCAAGGAGGCGTTGTCGCTCTAGGTGCCCTGCCCCCGTCCCTGGCCTGTGGACACCTGGCCGGCTGCCCCTCTGACAAGCCCTGACTCGTTTAAACCCAAGCAGTGGATTCAAGCTTAGGCTCCAGCTGGGCCCTGCCGCGTCCAGAAGGCACCTGACCTGCAGTAAGTCCTCAGAAATGTCCCCCACCCCACCCCCGGACCAGCCCTCCCCTCCTGGAGCCGCGGCCCTGACTTTCACTGCCCTGTATGTGCGTGTGCAAGGGTGTGGGTGTGTGTGTGTGTGTGTGTGCACGTGCGCACGTGTGACTGTCCCGGCCGGCCCTCCGCCTCGGACCCGTCCTCTGAGCCGCACGCCCACGCCCATTTCGGGCCACCCCCCTCCCCTGCCCCTCTCCTCCGGTCACCCAGAGTACAGTCTGCACCCAAGTGCAAGCTCAGCTCAAGATCAGCCGGGACCTCCCCTCCCGCCATCCTTCCGGCCGCCTTCCCACGGTCACGGAGGCTTCTAACTGCACCGCTTCCACTGCTCCACGGGCCGCGGCTCACAGCGGAGCCTCCCGGCCCTCTGCAGCTTCGCCCCCTGGGGCTTCCTGGGATGCCGCTGGGCCCTGAGCTCCATGTGGGCCTCCTGCGAGTGTACACAAGGGCTGGTGGCCTGTAGGGAGGTCGCCACAGGTTTTTTTCCAAGGACCCTGGCGTCTCAACTTTCGCATTGTTATTATTATCGTCTAACAGTTTGCAAGACGCTTGACGGCAGAGTGAGGCTTTGACTGATAGCTCTGGGTCCAGAGATGTCCATTCCAAGCTTGACCCACAGACCCTCGCAGGGTGTGGCCCCGTTCGCCTCCCTGGTGCCAGCGGTGGGCCCCTGGGTGCCTCACAGTCACACTCCGGTCTGGATAGAGGGTGGGTCCCGCCTGCAGGGCGCTGTGCCCTCTTGCGTGGCGTGAGCCACGGGGCTGCTAGGGTGCTTTCCGTGGAGCCTAGCCTCGGGGGTCTCCTCTGCACCACCAGCATTGTCACACCGGTCCCACCCGCTTGTCACGGCAGCCGTGTCCCCGAGTGACAGGAAGGGCAAGATGGCTGGGCCTGGGTTGGACCTGCCACCGGGAAACAGCCTTAGGGCGCCGCGTTTCTGTCTCGCCAGGCCCTTGTGCCAGCCGCCCCTCCTCCCACCCGCAAGGGGACTTGACCGAGGCCCTGACTCCTGGCTCCCCGCCAGTGCCCTTGCCCTGAGCCTGCCCAGCTCAGCAGAGATTGCCGGGCCGTGGAGCACATGGCCCAGAATAGTGCTATGATGCCGACGGATGACATTCTATCGCTGGGCCACCACGCCGAGTGGCGCCTCCCAACCCCAAAAGGAGAAACTCCGGGGACGCCGGATGCCCCGGGGCCAGGCCAGGCAGAAGGGCACAGTGCTCTGAGCGCGGAGCCAGGACGGCGCCTCTGGCTCCTTCTCTCCTGGGCTGGCACGCCCTCTGCCCCGCCTGCTCCATATTCATTGGTGACCCACAGCTGCCCAGGGAAGCCCTGGCTCCCGCCACCCGAGGCGGAGGCCCCTCGAGTGGGACGAGGGGAAAGCAGCCAGGATGTAGCCTGCCACCTGCTCAGCCTGCCAGGCTTGCCATCTGAGGGGCATTGCTCTGGAGACTGCCCCCCACCCCATGCTGCCCTTTAAGGAACAGACCTGGGTCCCCTCTGCACATGCTTCATGGGCTGTGCCCTGGATCCTGTCTTGGGAGCCAGAGCCCACTCGCTGCAACCTGGCCTTGTCTCTGCTGGCGCCCATGGCGACCGCTTGGGTGGACGCTGAGCTGGGAGCCAGGCCAAGCCAGCGCAGGTGGGCGCACATAGTGAGGTCTGTCCCTCCCGGGGAGAGTGCGCCCCCTGGCGCTGACGTGGGGGTGGCACAGAACTCTGACCACAGCTCAAATCCCATAGAGCTCTGAACCTCCAGCCCCATGCAGACGGACAGGCAGGGCCTCCCAGGACGTCCCTGCTGCCCTCTCAGTGGAGGGGGTCTGGCCTGGGCAATAGAGGCGTCTAGAAGGGAGACGAGCGGGTCAGCCTGGGGCCTGCTGCCTGGGGATGGTGAGGACCTTCACTGGAAGGCTCCCCTTTCTTCTGGGTCCCCAGGCCACGCCAAGAGGCGACACACAGCCATACTGCACAGTGTTTCTTTAATTGAAAGACAACGACCGACCTCAGAAGCAGCCCCTCCTCAAGCTGGGCGCAGTCGCCTGAAACCCCCACCGCACCAGGGACTGGAGGCAAGGGCAGGGACGGGGGACATGACAAGTGTGCGGGGACTCCGGTGGGATGCTGGTCCCTCCCAGGAGACAGGGTCTGGCTGAGTCCAGTGCTCCCCTGTTGTTGGTGGAGCTTGTGCGGGGTGCAGTGCCGGCCTGGGTGGGGCGGGCTTGGGGGAGAAGTGGGCGACGGTCCCTACCGCCCAGCCTGCCCAGCGAGACAAGGACCAGACCCAGCACGAGGATGTGAAAGAGGAGAAGCAGGATGAGAGCGAGGCGGACAGGGAGACGGAGACAGAGGGGCAGGGCTGGTCCAGGGGCCAGCAGAGCAGGGAGGCTCTGATGGACAGCTAACAGGAGAGCTGGAAGCCGGAAGGACGTGAGGAGGGGTGTGTGGCAGGCGGTGGGGGGGGGGGGGAAACGTGCTCAGTGGGGTGCACTGTCTCCAGCCTGTCCGCCTCCCTCTCGTCGCCGAGACCCGGGGACCGTTTTCCTTGGACCGGAGCCTCAGACAATTGGGCTTTGGGGTGAATGGGAAGAAAGCTTGGTGGGGGGTGCCTCTGTGTGGCTGTGATGGGGGACAGGGACAGCTCCGAAGCCAAGGGGCACGTGATGGGGGCTGGGGATCAGGGGCGGGGCTTGGCGGGGTGCGGCTTGGGCACCCAGCGCTCGCTTGCTCTCCCTCCCCCGTCAGGACATCCGCTGTGCTCCCCGGAGACCCGGCCCAGGCCACCTCGGCGACTGCCGCCACCTCTACTTTTTGTAGTTGCCGAACTGGATGGCCAGGCGGTCAGTGACGCAGCGGAAGGTGGCCGGCTGCACCTCCCAGTAGGGCACGGGGTTGTTGAAGAGGCTGATGCCGTTGTAATAGGCCCGCTTGACCCCGAAGCCCACGGGGCAGAAGTCATTGACGCCCACCTTGGTGATGTTGTTGGTGTGGAGATAGACCACCTGGTAGCAGAGGGGCGCACCTCAGGCTCAGGGCCGGCAGCCCGGGGGCCCCCCAAACCCAGTCTGTGTCCCACCGCCCCCAGCCGCCTGGAGGTGCTTCTCCCATTGTCTGGAAGAGCAAGCCGAGGCTCGGGTGTGCTTGTCCGGCGGCTGTTGGCACTGGTGTGCGACGGAGGACTGGAATCAGGGGCTCAGGCCGGGTGGGTGTGAGGTGAGGGTGGTACCTGGGGCATCGGGGGTGGGGGGGCTGTCGATGCGGGAAAGATGGCACCGTGGCCTCACCAGTCCTCCGGGGCACTGGCTCTCTAGCAGCCGCCCTCCCGCCCCAAGTCCCTGAAACCCTTCTCCATGGGAGGAGCTGGGGCACAGGAGGACTGGTGAGGAGCCGATGAAGGCAGGGAGCGCTCAGACCCAGCGGCAGCACCCGTTAGACGCGGAGCGGACACGGCCGCTAGAGGGCGCGCTCTGCCCGGCAAGGGAGCGCTGCCTTGGCAGTGGCAGTGGGGCTATCCCCATGCAGGGCTGCACAGCCCGTGAGAAGGGCCGGCCTCCTGGCGCACGTGAATGGGTCTGAGAAAAGACTGAGGCCCAGAGCAGGACCAAGTAAGGCCAAGTTCTCCTGTGTGACGGACAGCCCAGCTAGGGAAAGTGGCCCCTGGGAGAACCCCAGTCAAGGCCCTGCGTCGCACTGCCTGCCCTGGGTTGTCCCTGTCTTGCCACTGATCCGTGTACCCCCTCCTCCCTTTCCCGCCCAGACAATTGGCTGGCTTCCCAGGCACCCGAGAGAACTTCAGCTCCAATACCTAGCTCGTCCCTCACGGCCCCTCTCCACCTGAGTTCCGCCCTCCTCGCTGTCCGCAGGGAGTCCCCACTGTCCCTCTCTTCTTCCTCAGCACGGATCCTTGGCCGTGAGGAGGCCTGTGTGCCACCGCTCCTTGCCAGATGAGGAGGGAGAGGCAGCGAGGGCGGAGTAACGGGCCGGATCCCGCCTCTGGCTGGCTGCACAGCGAGGCCCCGCGGCGCTCCACCCGGACCGGCCTGTGACGGGCCCCAGCACACCTGCCCTGGGGACATAAGTTCTCCCGTCCCCAAGCCTTAGAGAACCCGGCACCAGGGCCTGCCCGCCCACCCGGCGGCTCTCACCTGGAGGAGCTTGAGGTCCGGAAGGCCAGCAGGCACCCTGGACAGCTTGTTATTGTCCAAGTGCAGCTCCCGCAGGGTGGGCAGAAAACTCAGGCTCCCGTTCTCGATCATGCGGATCTGGTTGTGGCCCAGGCCCAGCCTGTGAAAGGGCGGATGGGATATACTGAAAGGCCAGGGGAGAACGGGCCGGCGGGGCCCCCTGGCGCGGGGCGGGGGCCGTGGCATGCACTCGGGGCCCCGGCCCACCTGTACAGCTTGGAATAGCGGAGCAGATCCTCCAGCTCGACAGCCTGGATCTTATTGTGGTCCAGATGGAGTTCATTCAGAGTCTCGGGGAGGTCTGCCGGGAAAAGAGGCTGCTCTCAGCTGAATGCAGGAGGAAAGGCCACATGCGTGCGCTGCTGCTGTGTGTCTGCCGCGCGCACGCAAGCAGGTGCAGGCGCGCTCCCAAGCTTGCCGGAGCAGAGACCGCAGCTGGGTCCAGGTGGGGAGAGGGGCTGCCCATGTTCCTACCTTTGGGGACGCCGGTGAGCTTGGCCTCGGAGATGCGCAGATAGTTGAGCTTCAGGCCATCGAAGGCTCCAGGTTCAAAGCCGCTGTTCTCCAGGGGGTTCCCACCCATCTCTGGGAGAGAGGCCCTGTCAGCCTTGGAACTCGGGCTGGGCATCTGCCTGCACGCCCCCAGGGCTTGCTGTCTCGCCCGTTGCCCCCGGCTAGCTGACTGTGCTGGCCGTTTCCCTTCCCTTCCCTTTCCTTAAGAGCCCCTGGTTTCTCTTGGCCTTGCCTTGGCAGCTCCGGGCATGCCTCTAGACGAGCCTCCGGAACATTCCGTGAGGCCCCACCGGGTTTGTCCATGGCTGCCCCGGACGGCCCAGCACCCAGCGGCTCTGGCTGGCAGAGCCCAGTCCCCGACCCTCCCTGCCGGCCGCCGGGTGAGGACCGTCACGGGCCGGGCCCCGCTCACCGATGCAGTTCATGTTGCGCAGCCCGCTGAACACGCCCTTGGGCACCTTGCGGATGCGATTGTCATGGATCCGGAGCTCCACCAGGGAGCTGGGCAGGTTGGGGGGGATCTCCACCAGGTGGTTCTTGGAGATGTAGAGCTTCTGCAGCTTCCTCAGGGGGCTGAAGGCCTTCTCGTGGATCTTGGAGATCTTGTTGTTCACCAGGACGAGGGCCTGGGGCAGCGCGGGGGGCCCGGCGTGAAGGCCCCGGCTCCCCGCCCTGCCGCCGTCTCCACTCCCGCCCTCCCTGCCGCCAGAGCTAAATGGTGGGTCTTCATGGGTGTCTGAGCCCCAGCTGGGCCTCAAGGGGATCTGGGTGCGCTCGCGGGCAGGAGCCGCCCAGGCGAAATGTTTTCGGTCAAAGAGGCAATGGGACCGAGGGACCCTGTCCTACTCTCCCGGCTGCAGACACCCACACGTGTGCCCCGTGACCCTGGGTGCTCCCACCGCAGCCGCCTCCCCGGGTCCCCGGTGCCTGCTGCGCTCCACTCGCACATGCCCACACCCATCTGGACCAGCCCCCTGGCTGCAGAACAACCGTCTCCTCGCAGCCCCCGCGGAAGGGCCAGGGTGGGCTTACGTAGAGGTGTTGGAGGCCTTTGAAGTCGTCCTTCCGGAGCTCGGAAATGTCATTGTTCTGCAGGTCCAGCAGGGTGGTGTCGGGCGAGATCTCCTTGGGCACAGCCTTCAGACCTGGGGGCCGGCGCGGCCGTCAGCAGCGTGAGCCACGGCCACGGCGCCCGAGCAATGCCGGGTGCGCAGGGACGCGACTGCACGCAGACACACGGACGCCCTCCCACAGGGACCTCGGGATGCCCGCGCCTGCCTGGGGCCACCCCGTGCCCACCCACTCCCTCCCACGTCCGCCCCACGGGACCGACCCAGGTCGGAGCACTGAACGACCCGCAGGTGGCAGTGGCAGCCGAAAGGGCACATGGCGCTGTAGGTGGGCGGGAGCGCGTCTAGGTCCGGGATGCCCGAGGTCGAGTCGGCACCCGAAGCCTCCTCGTCGTTCAGCATGGGCAGCCCGCCGTCCAGGGTGAAGTCCCAGAAGGCTTTTTGCTCAAAGGGCAGGGCCTGGCTCAGGGCCAGCAGGGACGCCAGCAGCCACAGGGGCCACATGGTGGATGTGCCTGCGAGGCGGGGCGAGGAGGGCCGTCAGGAGAGCTCGGCCAGCCCCCCAGGCCCGTGCTCCGGGCCTTCCCCGGCTGCCTTCCCCAGCCCGGGGACTGCGGTGCTGCGTAGCATGGCCTCGTGGCCCTCATCCGTCACCCAGGGCGGCCAGACCCTGGGCTGGGAGTGGCGGGGAGGGAGGCCTGGGCCGCAGGAAGCACCGGGCAGGGGCGGGGGAGGCCAACCATTTGCCCCCCACGGGCTTTGAAGAACTCAGGCTTAAAGACAGCGCGGTGGCCCTGGCCAGTGCCACAGCTCAGGGCAACGGGGTGCATCGGAGATCCATTAGGCCCCCATCAGTCTCTTCCTTTCCTGCCCGAGCCCTCCTCGCAGCACACCCACGTTTTTTTTTTTTTTAAGAAAGGCCGGAGGCCCAGGCTCCAGGCCAGGGGTGGAATCACAGTGGTGGAGGCAGGCGCGCTCGCCTCCCCCTGCCCCCCGGGGCCTTGGCTTCCTCCCCTGGCCCAAGAGCCTTCCCCTGGCTCGGCCCGAAGAGCCCCCGGGCTCCCACGTCTGCTCCCGCCCTTCCTTCTGCCCACAGCTCAGGCCCCTGGAGAAGCCACCGGAGGGGAGCAGGCTGCTGCCAGGGTGGCGGGCAGGGTCAGGCTTGTCTGGAGGCCCCCCAGGCCGGGAAGCGGGGTGGGGACTGTTCTGCCAGAGCCTGCCCCCCCCACCCCCGCCCCAGGGCCCCCTGGGCCCATCCCTGCCTGCTTCCTCCCTGCTCCAGCAGAGGCCGCCCACCATCCAGTGGTGGCTCCCCGGGCCAAAGACGCTGTCCCGCAAAAGGCTGGAGCCCCTGCGTCTCCCACCATCCCCACCTGCTCGGATCTGCTGCCTCAGCCTCATTTTTCCACGTGTTAAACAGAAATGCGTGCCTGCCCCGTGGATCTCCCAGGCGCAGGCTGTTGGGTTGCCCCGGGTGCGGGTCCCCATTTGGGGCTGCTTAGGGCTTCAGCGGGCCTGGCCGCAGTGGCGGAAGGAGGTCCTGCCTGGGGGGGCGGGGCGACAGCTCTGCACCTCGAGTTCATGTGGGTCCCCATCTTGGGGCCCCCTCTTGCCGTCCTCAGGCACCACCTCCCCCCAGCTGGTCACATGTCCCCGGGGGTGTGGGGTGGGTTGCAGTGTGCTTGGCGGGCGGCGGCTGGGGGCCCAGTAGCCCCGGAGTGCCCCTCGGAGGCCTGGCAGCCCTCCTTGAGTGTGGGCCGCGCAGTGACAGGCTCAGAAAAGCTGCCTGCCCGCCCCAGGTCATGTAGCAAAGTGAGGGACCCTCTCTCTGGGGCAGCACCCCGCTGCCCAGGCTCCTTCGGGTCTCAAGAGCCCATGATCTCGCTTCTGGTCCCGCCAGTGCCAGGCTGCTCCAACAGGGCCCAGGGGAGCCCTCAGGGGGGCCTCGGTGCCGAGCAGGGAGAGGGCTCCGGGCTTGCCTACCTGGCTGCGGGTCCCTCCTTCTTCCCACGAGCGTGCAAAGCCCAGGGCACAGCCGGGTGGGCCTGGGCCTCCCGGGCTCGCTGCTTCTGCACAGGGTCTTGCCCCGGTGCTGCCGGACACCCAGGGCTGGGAGGAGGAGGCGCGGCGGGAAGGACAGAAAGGGCAGGAGCAGGCAGGAGGCTGAGATGGAGCGGGAGAGGGAGGAGACGCTCCCCCCCTGGCCTGGCACCCCTGCCAAAGCCGCTACCTCACAAGGGGCTGACTCAGGCTGGAACGCCCTGCGGGGCCTAGGAAGGCGCTGGGATCCACTGTCCACCTGGCCAGGTGGGGGTGGGACGGGGTGCGGGCCGGGGGCCTCCACCGGGCGCGTCTGCCTGTGTCTGGCGCCTCCGCCACGAGAGGCCGGGCAGGCGCTGGGAAGGCCGAGGACAGGACCAGCTGGTGGGGCCCCAAGTGGGCTCATGGGTCCTTCCCTGAGGGGACAGGTCACCTCTAGAGGAGCAGAGCCAGCTCGAGGCTGCTGTGCCTGGTTGTCTGAGGTCACTGTCTGGGGCCCCACGAAGAGGCTGAGGGAGGCGCACCAGGAAAGGGGTTTTTTCTCCCCAGCTTCTGGCTGGGCCCGGGTAGCGGGCGGGCCGGCAGGCTTTCCGGCCCAGCCCTCATTTCCCTTCAGAGAACTGGCAAGAGACTCGGTGGCCAGAACTGCGCAGAGGAGAGGGGCCGGCCGGACCCCGAGCCCGCGGGAGGCGGGCCGGGACCTGAAGGGGGCGCCCAGGAGGAAGGCGCCCGCACCCTTCCCCAATAGTGCCTCCTTTGTGCTGGAGACAGGGTCTCAGGCTGGCTGAGTGTGTGCAGACAGCCAGGGGGCGGAAGCCGACGCTGATGGAGGCTGGGGTGGGGCCGTCCCCCCGACCACCCCAGCCCTGGCCCCATCTCCCCACGCTCCCCAGGCCTCTGGGCCTCGGTTGGCCATCATCAGCCTCCCCGGGCGTGTCCCCAAGGACTTCAAGGAGCCTCGGGCCCCATCAAAGTGTTCCCTGAGCTCGGTGGAGCCCGCCCCCTCAGAGGAAAGGGAAGAAGGGCTGGCAGCGTGGCCACAGGCTGGGCGCCCGCAGGCGGGCGTGAGGGACGAGGCTGGGCTGCCCGGAGCCTGTGCCGGCTGCCCAATAGGGCCCTCCTTGTCTGGCCCTCTGAAAGCTAGCGCAGTCCTCCGAGCGGGATGGCTCCAGGTCACGGCCAAACAAGACATCCTGGCAGCCCCTGAGAACATGGAGGGGCCGCGCCAGGCATTCAGGGCAGGCCGAGGGCGGCGGGAGCGGGAGCTCCTCTGCAGATGTGTGGCCCACAGCTGCCAAGCTGCAGACGCCAGAGGCCGGGAGCTGTCCCGCAGCCTCAGCCCCGGTGTCCGGGCCCACCGAGCAACCCGATCTGAACTCGGGCACGCATGCCACCTTCCACCCAGCCCTGGCGACGGGGACCGGAACGCCCCTGCTCCCTCCTCTCTGTCCACCAGAGGACCAGTTCTGCCAGCAGAGCTCAGCTGGCCCCCAGCTGCTCCCCACTGCCCTGCCGGGCCCAGCCCGCAACTCTAGCCTGCACTCGGTGTCGGCCAGAGAGAGGGGACAAGTGCCATCCGTGGGTCTCTGGAAGCTCATGTGCCTGTGTGTGTGTGTGTGTGTGTGTGTCGCTGTGTGAGGGGCTGATGGCTGGAGTGGGGAGAGGGTGGGCCCTGTGCCCTGTACCACCCACCCCATCGCACACAGCCAAGCGTGGCTGGCCGGGGCGGCTCCTTCCTGCTGGGGCCCTGGTGTTGCTTGGGTGACCGGACAGAGCTGGGTCCTGGAAGCCTTCAGGGACAGACTCAGCCTGGCTGTGGGCACCGGCGAGGCGGCAGGGTGGCTGCAGCTCCCCAGGCCCGTCCTCCCTGAGGACGGCTGTCCACCTCTGCCCGCCCAGCTGGGAAACCTCTGGAAAGCAGGAGGGTCCAGCTGCCGGCTTCTGCCATGCCGGGGTCAGGAAGCAGACGATCAAGATCAGTTGTATGCCGCGAAGGGAGGGACGACACTATGACTTCCCAGGGGCGCGAAACTCTTGGTCAGGGACACGCAGTAAGGGGAGTTCCCATTGTGGCTCAGCGGTAAAGAACCTGAATAGTATCCGTGAGGACGTGGGTTCGATCCCTGGCCTCGCTCAGGGGGTTAAGGATCTGGCATTGCCATGAGCTGTGGTGTAGGTTGCAGATGCTGCTTGGATCTGGCGTTGCTGTGTCTGTGGCGAAGGCCGGCAGCTGCAGCTCTGATTCGACTCGTAGCCTGGGAACTTCCATAGGCTGCGGGGGCAGCCCTAAAAAGACCAAAAAAAAAAAAAAAAAAAAAACCATAATAAGGGGGAGTCCCCTTGTGGCACAGCAGAAATGACTAGCATGTGTCTGGCCCCAGCCTCTGACACTGCAGACCCTGCTGCAGACCCCAAAGTCTCAAGATCCCCAGCTCCCTGGGTTGCAGAGGGGGCCACACCAGCCCCCAGGTCCCTGGCGATTCCTTGACAGCTCCCTCCACTGGCTGGGAAGTGACACTGGTGGAAAGCAGGGCCGTGTTCTGGGGGTCCCGCACCCCCTCGCTTGCATTGTGAATCTTCTGGAAACCTGGCATCTTGCTCTCTCGCTGCCCCCATCCATAGCTCCTCTCAGCCCCCAGGGTGGGGGCCAGATGCGGCTGCTCGGCCCCAGCGCACCCCTCAGCCAGCCCTGCTGCCTCCACCTCCAGCTGCAGGGAAGCGGCCTGGAAAAGCCATCATCCCAGCCTGGCCCGGGAGGCCGCCCTGAACATTTTGGATCCCAGCAGGCGCCAGACCCCACAGGGAGATGTTCTCGGCCTGGCTCCCGGCGCCTGCGGCCCTGTCTGCCTTGCTCACTCGGGCAGGTTTCTTTCCTGAAGCCCCTTCTCTGTACCTGGTCCCCCTCTCCATGCCCTCTGCCTCTGTCCCTCAAGTCCTACTTCTGGTCCCCAAACCCCCAATCCCACGGCCACTCAGGCCTCTGACTGCCGTGTCCCACTTGGCCATCTGACTGCCCAGAGGCGGCCGTGTGGGAGACGCAGGGGTGGGTTCCAAGTTAAGAGTCTGCAGCCCCTCCCAGCCAGGGCTGCCCCTCGTCCCGCGGCGCGAGTCATCTGAGTCCCTGGCAACTTCCCTGGGCTTGGTAATGGCGGTGATGCTGGGCCGCCAAGGCGCACGAGCTGGCACTGCTCTGCAGGCCGCAGCGGGGGCCGGGTGGCATGTGGGAGAGCTGAGGCTGGTGGGCTCTGGGCAAGGAGGCAGCTTCACAGCCCCCACAGGAAGCGGCCCACCCCGGAGCAGAGAGGGCGGGGCCGAGCAGCTCCCAGGAGCCTGGAGTCCCAGCGGGAGTGAATGAAGCCCACGGGATCCCGTGGCTGGGGCTTCAGATGGGAGGAGAGCCTTCACCTCCCCGTGCCCCAGGCAGTCCCCACCGCCCGGCCCCCACTGGTTGCCTCAAAAATGGGATTCACAGGAAAGGGTTTGTGGGCGATCAGGGTGGGAGCCCCAGTATCCAAGCGGAGAGGCCAGAGTGGTCGGGAAGGGCGCCGACTGCCGCGGGCCCCACGCTGCCCGCCGCCCTCACAGCAGTGCCCAGCGGGGCCGCCTCACCCTGCAGCCCCTCCATCTGAGCGAAGCCCTGGGGCGGGTGTGTCCCCTCCCACCAGCAGACCCGACAGGCGTGGGGAGGGGGCCAGCTCAGGGCAGGGACCAAACTCTCCCGCCCTGGGGACACTGATGAGGGGGGCTGGGAGGGAGTGGTGGCGTGTGTGGGAAGGTCTTTCTAACAATCCAAGGTGTTGGCAGATGTGCTAGGAAGCGGAGGGCCCCAGGCACGCCACCAAGAGGACAATCGGCCCAGTGGCCTAGCAGATGGGGCTGCGGAGGCCCCAGAGCTGGGGATGGGCCTCTGCCTGGGGGCGGGCCAGACAGCGCTGGGCCCTGCTGGGAGTCTGGGCTGCCGCTGGCTGCTCACATGCTCTGACGATGGCCCGGGGGGCTGGCCACGCTCTCCGGCTGCAGGGGGTGGTGGAGGGACAGCGGTGGGAGGGCCTGGGAAACAGGCTCATTATAGATCCTCTGGGACCTGATGCTGGGCTGGAAGGGACACTTTGTGGTCTCGAGTGACTCCAGAATATTGCCAGGGACAGGACGTGCCCTCTCCTCCTGTCCTGCCCCCAGGATGTGCCAGGGCCACTGGTGGGATCGGGTAGGAATTTGGGCCAACGTTCGTATGTCACGAGATGGTTAGAGGACCAGCACCCCACCTTTCTGGGCCCCTAAAATGGGCCGGCAAAAAACTGCCACCAGACCCACTGGTAAAGGGTCTGGGCCTTGGACTCCTCATTTACACAGTGGCGCCCCCGCTCCAGGGCAGGGCACAAAAGCCGTGACGGTTAATGGCCCCTGTCCTCAAAGGCTCACCCGCGCTGGCCCACGGCAGCCACACAAGGGCAAGTTCCGCACGAAGGCGCCTCTGCCCAACCACCGGCCCTCTCGGCGTGTGGATGGCACAGGCGGCTGCGTGTCGCCAGGAGGCGCTCGCGTGCGTACCTGCCAAGGGGCACGCCTCCTCCCACCTCACGAGCCCCCAGCCCTGGAGGCGGATCCCCTGGAACCTTCCTTCCTGGCCCAGAGGGGGCCCGAGCACCTCCAACTTGTAGCCGTGTGTCCCTATGGGTGGAGAGGTGGCCAGCCAGGGCCAGGTGAGGGCACACAGTAGGAGCCCCCGAGGATGGGACTGGCCACCACGTCGGCGACCTGAGCGGCCCTGGCAAAGACCGTTCGACTGCCCTGCTGCCCCCACCCATTGCCCTGCCCCGGGGGACCCTGGGCCTTCCGCGCCACTCGGCGGAACCAGCTTGGAAAGCTCTCAGCAGCCAGTGCCCAGGCCCCGGCCCCGCCCATGGAGCCGCAGCGAGGGTGGCGCTCCCAGCCCCCAGCCTGCCAGGGCGCCAGGCGGCACCCCCTCGCATTCTCCCTTGCTTCTCTCCTGGGTCCCTTGGCAGGGCCCGTGGCATGTCACTTTCTTCGTCAACACCCAGTGTCGCAGGGGGCTCCTTGGGTGCCGTGGGGTCAATAGCTAGGGTTTGTTAGTCAGGAGCCCTGGGTCGTGGTCCCGGTTTGGCCCTGACCACCCGTGCTACTGTGGGCTGCTCCCTGCCCCTCTGGGCCTCAGTTGCCTCCTCTGTACAATGGACGGGGTGGGAGCAGCAGGGCCACGCCCCCCCCAAAGGGTTCTGGGGGGAAAACCTTGTTGCTGGGAGCACTCGAACCTCACCCGTCCCTGAAGGTGACCATGCTGAGAGGATGGTGTCATTTACCCCCGGGCCCCCTGGCCACTTGCCCGAGTTTCCTTCAGCACCCTGTTCCTTTGGAGCCCCAGTCCAAGGGGATTCTGGGGACAGAGGGAACCGAGCCACTCAGGCCCCAGGGCCCCCACAACCAGGACCCTAGGGACCCACACCCTGGGAACCCCATCTGAGCCCATGTCGCGGGCCGTGGTGACTGACAGTCAAGGAGGCGGGCCATTGGCAGAGCCAGGGTGCCAGCCACCCAGCCAGGCCTTGCGGATGCTCTGGGGCGGTTGGTGGGGGGGCGGGAAAGGCGCAGCCAGGAGAAGAGAGAAGAGGCAGAAATGGGACAAGGACTAAG
>PVHT020000084.1:0-18580 GCA_004024745.2 Catagonus wagneri
AGCCCTGCTGGGCTCCCCCAGAGCTGGTCCCCACACTGTCACCCCAGGCTGGGGACCCGCAAGTGGTTCAGGGGCCTCTGGGTGCCAGCCCTCAGCAGGGTTGGTGGGAAGAGGCCCCACAAGGAAAGCTTAGAGAGAAGAAGGCCCCAGAAGGGGCGGGCGTGGGCTTTCGGGGCTGGTCCCCGAAGGAAGGCAAGCTCCCGCCCCCTGCCTCTCTGTACGGTCAGAGCCTGTGGTGGCCAGGCTGTGCCAGGAGGACCCGGACTCTGCCCCGGGG
The DNA here is from genome assembly GCA_004024745.2 of Catagonus wagneri. Classification (NCBI taxonomy): domain Eukaryota; kingdom Metazoa; phylum Chordata; class Mammalia; order Artiodactyla; family Tayassuidae; genus Catagonus; species Catagonus wagneri. Next base: position 278 of record PVHT020000084.1, read on the forward strand.
GTCCCAGGTCAACAGGAGAACGGAGGGGGAGGCAGGCTGGGCTGGGTCCCACCTCACCCTCTGCACCTCAGTTCTCAGCCTTTGCCCCGGCCGTGCCCCCGCCGGGACCCGCTCCTCCGCTCCTCCGCCTCTCGTCTGTCCTTCAGCTCTCAGGCTGCAGAGGTGCCTCTACCAGGCCTCCCTGAGCCCCCACGCAGCACGGTGCCTCCCCGCGTCCCTGCGTGCGCCGTGCCTTCCTCTCCTGCTGGCTGCGCGCGTCCTCCAGGGCTCACCGCAGGGCCTGACCCTCGTCCGTTCTTCCTCCCTCCTCCCGCCGACTGTCCGTCCACACATCCGTCCACGCGCCTACCGCCCGTCCAGCTTTCCTCCCGTCCATCCGTCTTGCTGCTCGTCCTTTCGTCTGTCCGTCCGTCCGCCATCCACAGCCTGCTCACCCATCCACCCATTTCCACCCACCCACCACCCGCACCTACAGTCCACTCCTTCCGTCTGTCCCTCCCGCCGTCGGCCGTCCGCGCATCGCCTCTGCACTCTTCGCTCCGCCCTGCACAGGTCCGCGGGGCAGCTGCCCGGAGGGGGCCAGGCTCTGCCCGGAGGGGGGACGCAGAGGGGAGAACAGGACTCCGCCGTGGGAGGGACGCTCTCAGGGGCCTCCTGCCGTCCTTCCGGGAAGGTCCTCCGAGCTGAGTCTCTGCGAAGGACGCCGAGGTCGCGGCTGGAGAAAGGGCTGGGGGAGCTTCCGCCTGTCCCAGCGGCAGCGCTCGGAATGCAGGCCTGGGCCATTGTCCCAGGGACAACGGTGCCTGCCAGCACAGAGTGTGAGGTCACCTGCAGTCGGTCATTTCAGGGAATGACCCAGTTGTGAGCGTGGGAAGGGAAGCGCATGCGTGGGCGCGCACACACAGCCCTCTAATTTCTTGCGTCTCCTCCCTCGCAGACCCAAGCCCAGCGCCCAGAACCGGGCTCCAGAGCTTCAGGGAGGGGCCTAGCCCTGTGTTTCCTGACAGCGCCCCTCCGGTCGGCGTGGGTCAGGGTGAGGGCCAGGCTGCGGCTCTCGTCCCCCTGAAACCGCCCCCGCCCTCCACATGGCCGCGAGGGGCGAGTCCCCAGGCAGGTCCCGCTTCCTCGGCCAGCACCATCCTTCCCGCCCCAGGAAGGCTGCCAGGATGGGGCCCGCCCCCAGCCAGAGCGAGGGCACGCTGGGGGTCTAGAAACCCCCACCCGCAGCCCCTCAGCACCCTCCAGCTTCAGGCATGGGGGGCGGGGGGGGTTCCAGCCAGGACAGGACCAGTCCGGTGCGGCGGCCAGCCTCCACAGCCCTGCACTTGATCGTCAGGCTGGGCGCGGACCCTCGCCTGCCCCGTCCTCCCGTCCCAGGAGAGCCTGGTACATGCGTCTGCTCGTTCTCGCAGGACGGGGCTGGGGGCTCACTGGGCAGCCGTGAAGGCCTCCGGGGACCGCGAGGCCCAGAAGAGCCAAGAGAGGAGCCGGACAGAGGAGTGAGTGGCACAGGGCCTCCCGGGCAGGGGCGAGAAGCATCTGGACGTGTCAGTGAGGCCTGGCCCAGCTGAGGTGTAACAAGGGACGGGAATTTGTCACGTGTGCCTGGCAGGGGCGGGGCAGGAAGGCCTCCGGGAACCCGGCAGAGGGAGGGGCCGGGGGTGTCGGTGTGAGGCCGCGGTCCCAGGTAGGGGTGATGACCGAGGCCCGCGGAGGTGGCCGGGATGCCCCGTCCCCTTGCCCTAGGCGCCTCTGTCAGCCACCCGAGTGGCTGGCCTGCGAGGGCCTCTGAGCAATGACCCCAGACCGGGCTTTCCTCCGGGCGGCCGTCAACAGCCAGGGGCCCTGCCTGGGGTCCGCCCCGACTTCCGAGTGCAGATGTGGGGCGGCGTGGAGCGCGCCCCCCCGCCCCGACCTCGGCTCCCCCACATGCCCGACCCCCCGACTGGTCCCTGCAGGTGGACACTCCCTTCCCCCAGTTTTCACAGTCTCAAGACCCTCTGTGCCTGGGGCTCCCCGGGGTGGGGGGCGAAGCTGGCGGGGCAGAGAGCGGAACTCAGGAAACGATTCGAATGAATGAAGACAGAGCCAAGACGCGGGGCCGGACCGGAAGGGCAGAGCGGACAGTCCCGGCTCAGCCGGCCAGGCCCGCCCCGTGGGGACCCTTAGCAGGCAGGGGCCCGGGCAGACCGGGGGCCCGCTCGCAGTCCAGAGCTTGGCTGGGTCGCCCCTCTAACGTACAGGGACCCCCAGGCCTATGGGAGCTGATGGCTGTGGCCCTGCTCACCCTCGTCTGACCAGTTGCTGCTGCCTCCCCGGCTCCTGGTGTCCCTTCAGGACCCCTGAGCAGCAGGCCAGGCCCCCAGTCACCGATAACCAAGGCAGCCTAGAGGCGGGGATCCCGAGCCCACTTCACACTGGGGACCCAGCCCCTTGCCCGTGGGTGCTGCAGCCCCCGCCCCCGCACGCGCTTGGTCAGCGGCAGCCGCCGCACCGGGTGGCCTGGGACGCGCACCTGTCTGGCCGGGCCCAGCCGCGCAGCCCGAGCTGTGCCATCGTGGGGTGGGGGCTGTGCCTGAGGGCCAGGTCCCTGGGAAAGGGCTCCCCGACCCCAGCAGGGGAGGGAACCGGCTAGTGTGGCCAGGTCAGGGCAGCCAGGACCCAGAGATGGGGCTCGGGGCTCGGGGAGGGCAGGGCAGGCCGGTCCCAGCTTCCCAGCAGTGTCGGACGCCCCGTCCCTCCAGCTCCCGGGGCCTCTCTGAGGCTGTGGCGGCAGCAGAGCTCAGTCCGGGAGCTCTGCCTGGGGTCTGACTTGCTGAGGGACCCTCTGCCCACCCTAGAACGGGGGGATCCCAGGACCCCCCCAGCAGGTGTTCTGTCCTTGCCGCCTTCCTGCAGGAGGAGGCTTTCCCGGCCCCGTGAGACGATGGTGCAGAGGAGGCGCTGCAGTGTCTGTGACGGGAGGGGCAGAGGAGAAGGCCTGAGTGGGGAGACCAGCCTCGGGGGCTGCCTTTCAAGTAGGGGTGCTTGGGCCTTGCGAGCCCAGGGCACGCAGCCAGGTCCTGAGCGGGGGGCCCTGGGGTTTGCGGCTGACCAGGCTGTGCGGGCCTTCCCAGGCCCCACCCAGCAGCCGGTCTGGGGGCTCAGGAGGGTCCTCGTGGTGGGAGAGGGGCCCAGGAACGCCCGTTTCCTGTCCAGGAGCCACCCTGTCGAGGACCCCGGCCAGCACAGGCTCTGACCTCCATCCGCTCAGGAAATCCCGGCCCGGGCGGCCCCAGCCCCTCGAGGTCGGAGTCCCGGGGGGACCCGGAGGGAAACGTCCAAGGGTCCCGCGTCCAGCGCTCCACACCACCCCCACTCCTCACAGCGCCCCCCCGCCCTGATGCTGCGCCCCGTGTGGGGTCCGTGCCTGCGTCTCCCCGCCTCCCGGAGCCCCAAGTCCTGACGCGCAGGAGCCCACCCGGCCTCTGCCGCTCACCAGGCCGGTGCCGTCGGGAGCAGCCGACCCTCCCAAGCCGCAGGGTCCCTGCTCGGAGGCGGAATAAACGCAGGCCTTCCAAGTCTGTGCTGTCGGACGGGCCGCCGCGGACACAGCGGTGGGCGCTCTGTGAACCGGGCGGCTGGCCACGCCCGAATCCTCTTTCCCACGCTCTCCGTGGCCCGCGACCCTCAGCCAGACCCCCAAGGGCCGGCTGGGTTGGGGGAGGGGTCACTGACGGGGGGGGGGGCACAGACGAGCGGTTCTGGGCCCTTGGAGCGGGGGAGTTTAGGGAGGGGCCAGCGGAGGCGGTGCAAAGCCCCGGAGCCCTTTTGTGCCCCGGAGCCCTTTTGCTGGTGTGAGTGCGCTAGCCGCGGCCTAGCCTGCCGGTGGGTGTGCCCCCTGCCCCTGCCAAGCAGCGGAGCCTTGGGGAGACGGCAGGAAGCTGGGTCCTCCAGGGTCCGTGAGGAGGGTGAGTCTAGGACGTCGCCCCTTCTCAGGACAGACTCGGGGGCGGGGCCCGGGGTTTCGCTGAGAGGCTGGTGCCCGCCGCCAGCTGCGCTCTGGGAAGGGTCCACCCCAGCTCGGGAGCTGCCAAGCCCACCTGGAGGCCTGAGGGACCCCGGCCCGCAGATGCTCTGTCCCCCCCACCCCGCCTCCTCCTGCGGGATCGGAGTCGTTTGCAGCCGCCCAGGCCAGCTCGGTTCCCACGTTCCCAGGCTTCAGTGGCAGGTGTTCTTTTCCACCTGCACCGCCCCTCCCTGACCACTTCCCTCCCACCGTGCGTGCCAGGGCCCTGGGGACAGTGCCCCTCCCTGGCCCACCCACGCCCCAAAAAGCACTGCCTGGAGACACAAGACACTGCAGGCCTGGCTCCCAACCTCCCCGCCTCCCCCACCCCGCCGCCGGCCCTCAGCAGGAGCGGACAGAGGACAGCAGGGCCCAGCCCCTGAGTCCCTCCGAGTCCAAAGGGGCCTGGGAGAGGGCTGGGAGTTCCTAGGGACGCCCTACTCCAAGGTGACTCCTGGGCCCCGACCCCACAGCCCAGGCCTTGGGGTCTGTCCTCGCGCTGTCCCCGCCCCCATGCCTGTACTGGGGGGGACCCCAGGGTGCCCGGAAGCCCCCGCCCGGCGGGGAGTCCAGGACTCCGGGCAGGAGCCTCTGCCTGGTCCGCGGCCCGGGGGCTGCCCAGGTCCTCAGGGGCCCCCGGGAGGGGTGGCAGGACGCCTCCCTCAGGCCGGGGCCAGGCTGCAGCTGAAGGGCACCCGGGCTGGGAGAGAAGGGACCTGCCCGGGCAGCACACGGACTAACACGCGGATGCCAGGACAGGAGGGGCCGGGGGCGGTGCGCCCGGGCAGGTGTCTCGGAGCTGAGCGCCTGGCACATCGCCCCCGTGCACGCTGGCGGGCACACAGGCAGGCACACACGCGCGTGGGAACACGCTCGCACGTATGCATGCACACGCGTGTAAGCACGCGCACAACACACACACGCACATGCGCATGCAAACACACACACAGACGCACAAGCCCCTGCCCCCCGCCCCTCAGGCAGAGCCCTGGGGCTTCCGGGTTGTGCGACCCTGTCCCCCGGGTCCGGGCGCTGCCCTAAGAGGGCTCTGCTGGGCTCTCTGCGGAGAGGAGGAAGGCCCCCGGGAGGTGGCCCCCATCAGGCCCCCGAGCCGGCAGGGACACAGGGCTGGTGGGCGGGGACACCGTGCCGCCCCGACGGCGTTTAAGGACAGGAGTGTGGGCCCCGGACGCGGAGGGTGCAGGTCTCTGTGGCCGGACAAGCGCCCTTGTGCCCCGCTGCCTGGCCCGCTGCCAGGGTTGGGGTAGCTGGGTGAGCCGCTTGGAGGCGTGCCAAGGTACGGAGAGGGGGGTCCAGGGTCATTACCATGACCCCCCCGCCCCAGACGCACACTGCCTTCCTGCGCCCTACACCAGGCTGGCAACAGGGGGTGGGTGCTGGCACCTCTGCCCTGGCCCACCTCCCACAGCCAAGGCCCCTGTGGTCTCCCCTTACCTGCCTCCCCCTCCCAGCGCCATGCCCCCCCCAGAACCAATGCCAGAGCCCAAGGGTGCCAGGAAGTCAGGGCTGGGGGGTAGTGCTGGAGCAGGGATGCTGGGAGCCGACACTCCTACGGGACTCCGTTCTGGGACCAGCAGCTGGAGGACAGCCCAGGGGCCAGGCCACCTGCCCTGCGGGGCCTTCCTGTGTCCCTGCTGCAGCGGGCAGGTCCCCAGCAGCAGTGGGACTGGGGGCGATGAGCGGGTGGGGCGGGAGGGAAGTTGGGGGGAGGGGACTGGAAGTGGGTCCCCCAGGCTCAGGGCTTCCTGCAGCTCGCCCCGCCCCACCGCGGTGACCTCGGCCTGGGGAAGGGCGATGGGGGGAGGACCCCCCGCCCTGTCTGTCCCGCATTTCTCCCCTGCCCCCCACTTCTGGCCTGGACGTGGCAGGGCCAGCCTCTGCGGTCTGCCAGCCCCAGGACTGACCCCTAAAGACCAGGACGGGGCAGGCTGGGTCCGGGGGGTCAGCGGGGGGCGCTCTGGGGAGGAGCCTCCCTGGGGCTGTGTCTGGGGCCTGGGCCTGACCGTCGGGGCTCACCCCGTGGTCCCCACACGGCTGTGGCACCTCTGGTGTGGGCGCCTGTGGGGAGGGGCAGAGGGGACCCCTGGCCCAGGTGCACCGAGTGGGGGCCCAGGGCCCCTCCCTGCTCAGTGGGGTGCCGGCGTCTGCCCCACTGCGGCGACGGCTCATGGGGAGCAGCCTGCGTCCTAACTGGCCGCTGAGACGCCCCTCAAAGCAGGGGTGGGGGCGGGCCACACACGTGGGCCCTGGATGCGGGGCCGGGTGGCGGGGATGCCGCGGGTGAGCAACCAGGAGACGGCGGGGGCCGCCCCCGGAGACGCCCCTCCAGCCCCCTGCCACACGAGGGGCCCCCAGTTCCCAGGCCCAAGCAGGGCGGGGGGACAAGCGCCCCTGGGCTCACACCCCCCGGGCGCTGAGCAGTGGGGCCACCCAGACGGCCTGAAGCTCGGCGGTCGGCGGAGAGCCCCTGCAGCCCGGCTGGGCCCCCGCCCACTGTTTGGCGGCCCCGGCAGAGCCCTCGGCCAGGCTGAGCCCCGGTGTGGCACCCACAGGCCCTGACCTGGGCACTCAGGGGAGCAGGCAGACAGGCCCTGCACAGCCGCGACCCGAGCTGACCACCAGCTCTCGAAGGCTGCAGAAACATCCAGGACAGGCCTGGGCTGAGCTACAAGCAGGAAGAAGATGGGACACTTGGGGCCGGCCCCTCCCAGGGGCCAGCCTCCCTGTCCACACTGGGGCCGGTGGTGGGACCCGTTCTCACCAGACCCCTTGCAGCCCGCCTCCCTGGCCCGGCTCTCCCGTGGGTGGGGGCTTGGCTTCTGTAATGAGGCCTCACTGAGTCCCGCCCCCAGGCGGCCCCCAGGCGGAAGTTTCTGGGCCTAGAACTGCGAGACCTGTGGGCGGGGGAGGGCAGAGGAGACCGAGGAAAGCCCAGGGGGGCAACCCCAGGCCCAGGGTGGGGGTGAGGGTGTCACACCCCCACAAGCCCCGCCCCCTCCCTCTGGGCCCACCCCCACAGGCGGGACACTTTATGACCCCCAGTCTCCTGCCACCTGCGCCTGCACCCGCCCCTGAGAGTAGGACAGCGAGTACTGGGGGTGGGGGGTGGAAGTGGTGCGCCCCCTCCCAGCTCAGGGCCACCCCGGGCCCACAAAGACCCTCGGACAGCTTGGGGTCTCCGCCTGGACAGAGCCCACTCGGCAGAGAGGGTGGGGGCTCCTCCCCCCAGTGGGGGGACCCTGCCTCGCAGATGCCCCCACCCACGGGGCCCTGTCTGGACTGAGCGCTCTGGGCCGAAGGTGATCTGGAAACGCACGCGGTCCCAGCGGACCTGCGGCGCCCCCACATCCAGCCTGCCCCCCCACCCCCCATCCCCACCCCCCACCCAACCCCGCAGGGAGGAAGGCTGACGCTGAACGGGGCCTCGGTCAAAGTGAAGAGCGAGACCCGCAGTCTCAGGTGAGGCTGGGCCAGGGCCAGGCGGCAGGTGAGCGGCAGACTGCTTTCCTAATGGGCCCCTGGGTGGCCCAGGCCTTTCTCTGGCGTCATCGCCTTCCCCAGGCCTAGAGGTGGAGGGCGCCTGGGGGCGGGATGGGGGGGCAGCTGCCTTCTCCGCAACTTGGGCACCAGGGCTGTTGATGGACACCCCCCACCTCTGCTCTCTGCTGTGCTGTCCCCTCCCGGGAATCCCGCCGCCTCCTCCGAGAAGCCCACCAGGACCTGGGGCTGGAGGGAAGCCCACCCCCAGCTGCACAGAAACAAGGCGGCCTGGGCTCGGACCCCTGCTTAATCTTTCACTGAAAAGATAATTTCTTTCTGTACCATTGTCGGATCCCGGGGGGAACAAAGGGGCTTTTGTGAAGGGCCCCCTGAACGACCCAGCAAGGCCCGGCCTCTTCCCTCCAGATGTAAAGCCCTGTAGCGGGAAGTTTTTCTCATAACCTTCTCCTTTTCTCAGCACAGAATCACTTTTGTTGCAGGGGCCAGCGCATGGCAGCGGGAGGGCCCGGCTTTCCCTTCTCGTCCTTTGCAAAATGCCCTGTGTGCCAAGCAGGAGCGAGGGGCCGGGAGGGGGCTGCAGCCCGGCCCCCCCCTTCCCTCCGTCCCTCTCCTGGCAGCGGGGCGGGGGGGCGGAGGGGTCGAAACAAACACGTTCCTCAGGGTCCGAAGCCCACAGGCGCCCGGCGCCCACTGCACCACCCTCGGGTCCCAGCGGCCCGTCCTTACGGTCCGTCCGTCCACCGAGCCTGGCCAAGGGCGGAGGACGCAGACTTGTGACTCCTGCGGCCCCCCCGCCCCGCCCAGCCGCCCAGAAGTGCTGACCTTCTCTCCGGCTGCGAAGGCCCACACACCCCCTGCAGCGCTTTGGCGCGGGGGGTGGGGGTGGAGAAAAGGTGGGGTGGGGAGGTTCACACAAAAAAGAAGGTAAAAAGTCAGCAGCTGGAGTTCCCGTCGTGGCTCAGTGTTTAACGAATCTGACTAAGAACCATGAGGTTGCAGGTTCGATCCCTGGCCTCGCTCAGTGGGTTAAGGATCCGGCGTTGCCGTGAGCTGTGGTGTAGGTTGCAGACGCGGCTCGGATCCCGCGTTGCTGTGGCTGTGGCGAAGGCCGGCAGCTACAGCTCCTGTTAGCCCCTAGCCTGGGAACCTCCATATGCCGCGGGTGCGGCCCTAGATAAGGCAAAAAGACAAAAAACAAACACAAAAACCAGTCAGCAGCGACTCCTCCAGCAGGGGCAGATTTTTGGTACCAGGTCAAACCTTTCCAAAGCTTTGTCTGAGCTTTTTTCCTTTTTTTTGTCCTTTTAGGGCCACACCTGTGGCATATGGAGGTTCCCAGCTAGGGGTCCAATTGGAGTTGCAGCCGCCAGCCTTCACCACAGCCACAGCAATACGGGATGAAAGCCACGTCTGCGACCTACGCCACAGCTCACGGCAACGTTGGATCCTTAACCCACTGAGTGAGCCCAGGATCCACCTGCATCCTGGTGGATACTAGTCGTGTTCTTAACCTCTGAGCCACAGCGGGAACTCCCAGGACCGTTTTTAATCCCGCCAACCCCGCGGTGCAGATGATGAGACCGAGGGCCAGAGAGACTGCCTGCGGGGTCCGCCAGTGAGGACAAGCAGCCCGTTTGACCTGGAGGCCGATGCTCTCTCCCAGCCTCCCGTGGGGCGTCTCTGTCCCTAGATGGAATCAGCCTCGTCTGAGACGCTTCTCCCCCACCGGGTCTCGGGGGCCTGCCTGGAGGCTGTGACAGCGGGGCCGTGGGACCAGGCAGGGCACTTTCTCCGTCACCATCGCACTTCTCGGGAGCCTCCGACGCCCCACCCGTGAAGGCTCACCGTGACCGTGGGACAGAGGGGAACCCCAGCCCGGGCGGGCCCGCTGGGCGCAGGGGGTGCCACGGTCACGGCTCCCCTAAGGAGGCTTCGGGCTGGACCGTCCCCTCCTTGTCGCTGCAGTCGGGACCTCCCGGCAGATGTTTAAGTTGTCTTTGGGCGGTTTCCATGCGCATGACCCTAGGGACCTCATAGAACCTGTCCTGCTGGGACCCGTCCGGCCGGCTGCTCCCCGCGGCATCGAGGCCCCGCGGCCCGGCCACGCCGCCGCCTGTGTCGGGACCCTTCCCCCCGGAGCCGAATGGTACCCACGGCTCCTGCAGACCACGTTTGGCTCGTCCCTTCATCCTTCAGCGCACACAGTGTTGCTTCCACACTTTTTGAGTAGCTTTTGTGAGTGAGGCAGCTGTGAACACGGGCGAGCAAATACCTGCTCAGGTCCCTGCTTTCAACTCTTGGGGTAAATGCTCAGAAAGGGAATCTCAGGAGCGTATGGTAATTCTACATTTCAATTTTTTAACAGTCACAGCCGCGGCATATGGAGTTCCTGGGCTAGGGGTTGAACCAGAGCTGCAGCCGCCGGCCTACACCACAGCCGCAGCAACGTGGGATCCGAGACGCCTCTGTGCCCTTCACAGCCGCTTGCGACAGTGCCGGACGCTCAACCCGCTGAGCGAGGCCAGGGATTAAATCCCCGTCCTCACAGAGAACGCGTCCGGTGGTCAACCGTACCCGGAACCCCTGTGTTTAATTTTTTGAGGAACTGTCATACCGTTTTCCAAGGCAGCCACATTATTTTATTTTTTAAGATTTTTATTTTTTCTATTACAGTTGATTTACATATGTTCTGTCAATTTCTGCTGTACAGCAAAATGCCCCGGTCGTATTATATGTATACACACACACACACACAATCTTCTTCTCACGTTATCCTCCACCACGTCCCATCACCAGTGACTGCAGAGAGTTCCCAGTGCTACAAGCAGGATCTCATTGCTTATCCACTCCAAGTGCAATAGTTTGCATCTTCAAACTCGGTGTCCCTCCCCGTCGCCCTTGGCAACCACAGTGCACAGTTTTATATCCTCATCGTCAGCGCGCACAGGTTCCGATTTCCCCGAGCCCTCGCCAACGCTTGGTATTTTCTGCCGGTTTGGTTTTCCAGTGCCGTGATCCATGGAGGTGAGGTGGCGCTTCACTGTGGCTTTGATTTGCTTTTCTCATGCCCAATGAAGTTTAGCAACTTTTCGTGGGCTTGTGGGCAATCGGTGCATTTTCTTTGAAGAAATGTCTGACTTTTTCGCCCACTTTTGCATCGAGTTCTTCATTTGTATTGCTGCGGAGTCGTGGGAGTTCTCTGTGAGTCCCGGGTGCTCACTGCTGTCACCTGTGCCTGGCAAATCCTCCCCTGACTCCATGGGTCGCCTCCCCACGGCCTTGACAGCACCGTTTGAAGTGCAGGCATTTCATTATAACACAGTCCAATGGGCAGCTTCTTTTTTTTTTTTTTTTGGCCGTGGGCAGGGATTGAACCCACAGCACGGCAGGGACCAGAGGCCCAGCAATGACAATGCTGGATCCTCGACCTGCTGAGCCACCGGGATCGCGAGCAGCTTCTTTATCCCTCGACACCCCTGGGAGATCCCGGGGCTGGTCCTTCCCCCAGGTTCCGCCCCAGGAACACCTGCGACCAGGTGCTGGGGACGAAGCACTGGGGGAGGGGAAGGAGATCCCGCGGGGCAGTGGGAGACGAGGCGAGGGGAGGTGACCACTGAAGGCCACTTTTAACCTGGCCCTCCCCGGGAGACGGGGCACCGAGGCAGCACACGCACCCTTCTGTCCTCTGTCAGGGCCCCCACGCGCTTCCTGCTCTCATCACGGACAAGGAACTGAAGCAGGCGGGAGGCTGGCCTCCGGTCAGCCATGGCCAAGCGCCTGGGGGCACGGGTGCCCTGGCACATCAGTGTCCAGACTCACGACCTAGCGACCAGGCTGGGCAGCCCTGGTCACGGGGACGTCACATCCCGTGACCGGCACGGTGCCGGTCTCCTGGGGCCGCCGTAGTAAGGGACCACAAACCAGGGGCCACAAACCACAGATTCTCCCCGGCCTGGAGGCCACAGTCTGAAATCACCGTCCCCCAGGGCCCTGCTCCCCCCGAAGCCTCCAGGGAGGGTCCTTCCCGCTCTCCCAGCTTCGGGGGCGCCAGGGCTCCTTGGCTTGTGGCCGCGTCCCTGCAGGCGCTGCCTCCGTCCACGTGGCCTCCTCCGCCTCCACCTCCATCCTTTTCTCCGTCCTCTTCTCCTTTTAAGGACACCTGCCAGGACCCTCCCCGATCCAGAGTGACATCTCAAGATCCTTAACTCGCTACATCCGCAGAGACACTATTTCCAAATAATGTCACTTGCTGAGGTTCCTGGTGGCCAGGAAAGGGGGCCCCTCCCCACGAACCCCACTCAGCTCTCCGCCCCCCGCCCGGCTGGACAGCGCTCTGGCCCCGCTCCTGGGGCCGCTCCAGTCCTTGTGACCGAGGGTGGTTCTCCCGAAGGAGACACGAAGACCAGGCCAACTCAAGACACACCACAGGACTCCTGCATCTCAGCCCCAAACGCTGTCACCCTGGGCAAAGTGGACACGGATGCAGGCGCCAGCCCCTGGAAGCGAGGGGACGTGGGCGGGGCATCCACTGATTGGGCTGGGGAGGAAAGGGGTGTCAGGCGGCGTCGGGCGGCGTGGACAGCCAGCATGCGGAACCGGTGGTGAGTCAGCGAAGTGAGGCAATCTAGGAGGGCTTTCTGGGGGTGGCCGGCCCAGGCCTAGCTCCCACCTAATGAGCCTGCTGTTACCTCTTTCAAGGACTCCTCCCCGACTCTCCCGGTGAGGAAACACAGCCCGGGGCAGCCGGGGGACACCCAAAGGGGCCGCTCACACCTGCCGCCTCCTCTGCTGCAGCCTCGCCGGCACCAGGCAGCCACTTCCCTGCGCCCTCTGGGCCCCCCGCCTGGAGGACTGGCCGCAGGGCTTGGTTTTCAGACAGAGCCTCCTCCAGCGTCCGTCCCCCCGGGGGGCGTGTCAGGTCCACGGCCTTGACGGACATGGGTGCCCAGGGGAGACAGACCCTCAAACGGGGCCCCAGGGCCTCCCCTTCCCTGCGTGCCCGTCTCAGCAGTGGTGCCCCTCTCCTGCCCCACGTCACCGTCCACCGGGGTCAGCATCTAAGCCACAGCCCCCCCGTTAAGCTCCCCCCCAGGAATACCCCGTGAAGGCAGATCGAGCTCCCAGTGCCGCCCTGTGGCCTCAGACAGAGGCCCTGCTGCTGCCCAGGCAGGCTTCCTGCAGCCTCGCTCCCTTCTTTCCTGTTCCGGGAGGTGCCAAGCGCCTGCACCGCAGGGCCTTTGCACAAGCGGCTGCCTGGCCGGGACGCCAGGCCCTGGTCTTCTTGGGAGGGGCCTGGCCGACCCGGGTGGACACGCGAGGGTGTCAGTGGTGAGCTCCTGAGAGCCGGGCCGAGCCACACACAGCAGGTCCTCGTGGACTGGGGAGAGAGGAGGGCCTGAGCCACCCCCTCCGCCCTGGCCCCCCGGGCGGCGCGGTGGTCCCCTCCACTTAGGGGCCCTGAGAGACCCCCGCCACTACAGGCTCTAAGGGGGACAAGGTGGCGGGCGGCGCAACGAGGGGCTGCACCCCCCTGCCCCGGGGTTCAAAGGGACCCTAGGGGGACAGGCCAGACCCTGCCGGGAGGAAATCCTTGTATTTTCTGAGGACAAATGGAAACAAACCGCTTCTTGTTTACTTCCTGGTGGATTGTGCGCAGGGGAGCCGGCTGGGGCGGGGGCCGGGGTAACCCCTTCTCCTCTGGTTGAAACTGTCCCCTTCCCAGCCCGGGCTCCTTCGCGACCCGAAGCCCACTCCGCGGGGGAGGGGGCTGAGAAAACACACAGGTCAAAGCCTCAGCAATAAATAACCCCCCGCCGCCCGCCTGCGGAGTCCGAGCGCCCAGAAACGCCCCCGCGGCGGCCCCGTAACGGGCTGCGGGGCCGGGGACCGGGGCACCAGAGCTAAGCCAGCCCCGCGGGCGCGGCGGGCACCCCGGGCCGGGGGTTCATCTGCAGCAGGGTTTTCCCATTACCTCACCCGGCAGGGCTGAGCTCCCCCGAGCCGCCGCCAGGACGGCCCTGCAGACCGTGGTCTGCGTCCCCTTCTGCATGGAGGGTGGGAGAGGGCCCCGTGTGCCAGGGGTCCCTGCCCGCCACTGCCAGCGCCCCCAGCCCTGCCTGGTCCCCTGCCGCCTCGCGGACGCAGGAATGGGTAAAAGCCGATGGAGACAGAGAGTGGGATCCACACACGGAGGCAGGTGTCCTCGCCGCAAGCAAGGTCCCTCTGGGCCGGGCCGGGGCCTCCTGACCTCCCAGCCTCCCTCCAGCCTGGGGAGGCACCAGCAGGGTCAGCACCACTCCCTCCAGAAGAGGAAACCGAGGCTTTGGGGAGGCGGGTGGGAGAAGGGGCTGGCCCTGGGGACGGCCTGGTATGGCCCTAGTCTCCCGCCGCCTGGAGGTGGGGGCTTGGCCGCCCAGGAGCCCCCTTTGCAGAGCCTGGAAAGCTGGCCTCCCGCCGGCCTGCGGGCTTCGTCCTGATGGCCTCCCCGCTCTGACCCCATCCCCAGCCAGGCTGGATCCACCCCCAGACTCACCGGCTCTCACAGCCCCCTGGGGCGACTCCCACACGGCCCCTCCTGGCTCCCAGCCCCCCCAGCCTCCGCTCCCTGGAAACACCAACCAGATGTTGGGACGGTGGCCCGTGGAAGGGCGGGAGGAAGTGGCTGGGGGTGTGGGCCTGGAGCACAAGCTGGGCTTGGGGGCTGGGGGGCGTATCCAAAGGAGGGGGCTAGAGCCCACACCGTCCACCCAGCTGGTCAGATGGGGGGCTGAGGCCCTGGAGGCCCCAGGGCTGACCCGCCCAGGCCAGGGGACATGGGCCTCCTCTGGGACCTCTGCCTCCCTCTGCCTGCCTCATGAGGGGCACCGGGGAGCCGGGGCTGGGGAGGGGCCGTGCCCGCCGGCCCCGCCTGACCCATCGGTCACTGCAGAGGGCTCTTGGGGCCACCTCTGCCTTGGGCCACCACCAGCCTCGCGCCACGCTGCTGTCCACCTTCCTTCGGACGCCCTGCCTGGGGCGCCCTGCCTGGGGCGCCGCGTCCTGCAGGAGGCCAGCCTGGGCCACAGAGCCTACTCTGGGCCTGACCCGCCTGCACCAGGCCTGCGTACACACGTCCGGTACGAAGGCGTGCAGGCTCGTCCCCACGGGCGTGTGTGCACACGCACGCCTCACGCTGGCACGCGGATGTGCTCACACAGGCAAACAAAGCTCACGCTCATGCGTGGACACGTGTGCACACGGGCGCACACACCCAGGAGCATGCGTGCAGCTTGGGTCCGTGGCCGCATGTTCTCGCGCACATGGTAGAGCCCTGCACACAGACTGGGCACACCTGCGCACACTCACGCCTGCACACGGGCCCTGGGAATGTCTGCTCCCCACCCCCACGCCCGCTGCTCCCAGGCACCATGAGCCTCACCCCAGCCCAGAACGACCCGGAGGGCATCAGCGTCCGCCGGTCAAGGAGCGGTCGGGCCAGGGGCCGCCATGCAGCTGTGTGACAGCCCATGGGGAGGCCGAGGGACCACGCTCTCCAAGAGGATGGGGTGCCCGTCCACCCGCCGGGAGGCCCCGCAGCCAGAGCCGGGACCGCTCCCCGGGGGACCACGCCATCTGGAGCCTCCAGCACAGCGCCCGCCCGCGCCGCAGGCTCCTGACTCAGCTCCCCCGCCACGGGGGTCACCGGGTAAACATTTATTGGCTATTTCCTGCCCGGCCCCAGCCTAAGTGCACGTCTCGACCGTGAGTGTGAGTGGGGGTGGTGAGTGTGCAGTCGGGAGCGCGTGAGAAAGTGTGTGTGTTGGTGTGAGCGGGGCAGCGGGAGGGGGGCCCTGGGGGAGCCATTCCTGGGGGGTTTGCGGGGTGGGTGGGGCGGAGGCCTGCGGGCTGCCCTGCTCCCCTTGCCTGGGGGGCGCCTGGGCTCCCCACTCCTCGAAGGGCCCTGGGCCCCGCCTCAGCCCCGCCCACCCTCCCCGCCTCAGCCCCCATCTCAGGGCTGTCCCTCCACTGGGTGAGGCCCCCGCAGTCCCCACTCACTGGCGGTGAGCGCTCTGCAGGCGGGCGGGGGGCGAATGAATGAATGAATGAATGAAGGAGTTGCTCGCGGGGGAAGAGCAGGAGGAAGCGGGGAAGACAGTCAGGGGCCCGTGAGGGACGCTGCCCGCCCCTCCCCCCCGGAAGCGCCTTCCTTTGCTCCCCTCGTCGCCGCCTGTCCCCTGGGCAGCCTGTCCGGTCCTGCAGATGAAGAGACCCAGGCTCAGAGAACTTCAGGTCTTTGCCCAGAGCCAACGAACCCAAACTTTTAACCTCTAGGGCGGGGGGCTATCACCCCATCCAGCACTACCCCCCCCCGTTCGCTGCTCCCAGGAGGGGCCGTGGGGGGGCGGGCAGGGACCGAGGGACAGGCGCCAAGGGTCCAGGCCCAGTCTGCTGCTTGCCCGCTGTGTGATGCTAAGCGAAGCGCTCGCCCTCTCTGGGCCCGCCTCCTTTCCCCTGCTGCACGGGCTGTGAGCAGGGCCAGGGGCCATCCTGGGCTGCTCCTGCCCGGGTCGACTGTGAACCCGTGACCCGAGGCGAGTAGGCTGGACCGGGGCTGGCAGCCCTCCTGCCCGTGGGAAGCCACGGGTGAGGTGGAAGGAAGGCCGGCTCCAGCCAGCCCGGGGGAAGGGCGCAGGCAGGGACGCCCGCAAGCTGCTCATTGTGACCGGGCCTGAGGGGAAGGAGAGAGGAAGCTGGGGGGGCCTGCAGACCCCAAGGGGGAGGGCGGCGGGGCCAAGGCCGGGCTCCCCAGCCACCCAGGCCGTCCCCTGGAGACTAGCACCTGCAGCCCCGTCGGTGCACAAGGGACCAGGGGCCAGTGCCGCCGTGTCGCTGACGGGGGCGGGGGCGGGGGAGACTCCGGCTGGGACCCTCCTAACTTGGGGCGGGGCCCTGAGGACATGGGGCCAGGGAGGCCCTGGCTGGCCGGCCTGGGGGGCTGGGGCTGCTGATGACACTGTTCACGTCCTGGGGCGGCTGTAGCAAGGTCGCAGAGGCCGGGCGGCCCAGAACAACAGAAGTTAATTTGCTCCCAGTTCCGGGGACCCGAATCTGAAATCCCCGCGCTGCAGGGCCCTGCTCCCTCCGAGGCCATCAGGGAGGGTGCTTCTTGCCTTTCCTGACTCTGGCTGTTTGCTGGCAGCTGAGGTGCTCCTGGGGGCGGCCACCACTGGCCCCGACCTCTGGTCTTACAGGGCCGTCCCCTCTGTGTGTCTGTATCTCCTGGTCTCTGACCAGGACACCTGGCACTGGATGCGGGTCCCTAACCCAGGAGGCTCTCGTCTCCAGCTCTTTACCTTAATTGCACCTGCAAAGACCCTGATTCCAGAGAAGTTCACGTTCGGAGGTTCCCAGGGGACCTCTACTGCAGGGCTGCACCTTAACCGGCCATCCGCACGGCACACGAGCCTGTCTGGGTCTCCCAGCGCCCTCGAGTTGGAGTCAGTGGGTGGTGCGGGGCACAGAGACAGCGCTCCGGGCAAGCAGGAGGCCGGACTGGGGTGGCTGTCAGCTGTGCCAGGCTTCCTGGCCGCATACCCGCCCCTCTGCCCGCAGGTGGCTGGCTCTCCTTGCTGTGGAGTGGGGGGCTGTGGGCCCTGCAGCCGGGAGCTGGGCGGCAGACAGCAGCAGCCGTGGGCAGGGCCAGGCCAGGGAGCCGAAAGGAGACACCTCCTGTGGGCCCGAGGGCCTGGGAAGCCTGTGGCAGGTGCGTCCCCACCCCCACGGCCCCGCCAGGGCCGGGCTAAGGTTTCCCGCGCTGGTGGCGAGGCTGGGCCGGGGCCTCCCCAGTGCAGGTCCGCCCGTGGCCCAGCCCCCACGGCCCTGCAGAAATGTCCTTTTGTTGGCTGAACAAAGCGGCTTTGAGCCGGGCCCTTATCTCAGGCTGCTGTGAGATGGGACGCCAGAGATCCAGGCGGGAGCCAGCCGGCCAGCCTGGACAGGTGCCTCGCAACCGGGAGTGGCGGGGAAAGGCTGCCGGAAGGGGCCGAGGGAGCGGGGGTGAGCTGGGGCCACATCCTGCTTTGGGGGCGCTGCGCTCACGAGGGGCATCGCAGGCCCATCAGATAAGGCCCAGCTGGACAGGCAGGTACAACACGCACAGACACGCACAGGTGAGCACAGACACACACACGTGGGCACAGACACGCACAGGTGGGCACAGACACACACACAGGTGAGCACAACACGCTAAGGTGGGCACAGACACACAGGTGAGCACAGACACACACACGTGGGCACAGACACACACAGGTGGGCACAGACGCACACGTGGGCACAGACACGCACAGGTGAGCACAGACACACGTGAGCACAGACACGCACACGTGGGCACGACACGCTCAGGTGAGCACAGACACACACACATGGGCACAGACACACACAGGTGGGCACAGACACGCACACGTGGGCATAGACACACACACAGGTGAGCACAACACGCTAAGGTGGGCACAGACACGCACACGTGGGCATAGACATGCACAGGTGAGCACAGACACACACACGTGAGCACAGATACACACACAGGTGAGCACAACACGCTCAGGTGGGCACAGACACACACACGTGGGCACAGACATGCACAGGTGGGCACGACACGCTCAGGTGAGCACAGACACACACACGTGGGCACAGACATGCACAGGTGGGCACGACACGCTCAGGTGAGCACAGACACACACACGTGGGCACAGACA
>PVHT020000084.1:19580-29801 GCA_004024745.2 Catagonus wagneri
GCACAGACACACACGTGGGCACAGACACGCACACGTGGGCACAGACACACACGTGGGCACAGACACACACACGTGGGCACAGACACGCACAGGTGAGCACAGACACGCATAGGTGGGCACAGACACACACACATGGGCACAGACACACACACAGGTGAGCACAACACGCTCAGGTGGGCACAGACACGCACAGTGAACACGGGCAGACACAAGTGGGCGCAGGCTGGGCCGGGGTAGGGTGGGAGGTGCCCAGCGCGGTCAGGGCTGCTCCTCCTTGGCCCATGCCTGGGTCCCTCTGAAGACAAAGCCCTCGACCCTGGGCACCTCCAGGGCAGGGCCAAGAAGCGTGTCCTTCCAGGGCCCCATGCCCCCCGCCCAGAGCCAGCCAGCCGGTGTCCCAGCTCAGAGGCTGACACGGGGTGGGGCGGGCACCAGCGAGTGCAGCCCGGAGGAGCGGGAGGCTGGGGCAGCTCATTCCTCGTGTCTGTGGCCAGCTTGGCCCTTGCCAGGGCTCTCCAGGCCTGGTCGCCCCCTCTGTGCTGGGACCGAGGGGCTCCAGGAGCCTCCCAGGACCCAGCGCCACCCTCCTCAGTGGGAGCGGCCCCCAGGATTCCGGCCGGAGGAGAAGGACGGAGAAGGAAAAGGGGGCGAGTGTCAGGTGCCCAGCTGGCCTGGTCCCCCACCAGGGTGGGGAGACAAGTCGGGAGCCTTGTGTCACAGACAGGGGGGCGTTTGGCCCCTCCCACCTGCCCCTGTCCCTTATCTCCGTGTCTGGTGCTCAGAAAATGTCTGTTGAATGAATGAGCGAGTGAGTGACCGAGGGAGGAGGCGGAAATGGGCAGGCCCACCAGCCCAGGAGCCTGGGCGTTCCCACAGGAAGTGCTGTCATCAGGCCCAGAAGCTGCCCAGCCTTTCCGGAAGTGGGGGGGGTGCCGGGCTGGGCGCCCCGGGGCTGCAGGATGGGGGAAGGGAGGGGTGCCCCCAGCAGGCGGTTCGAGGCTGGGGGTGGGGGGTCTCCTTGCCTGGCGAGGGCTGGTCTGGGCAGACACTCCTTCCCCCCAGGCCTCTGTCCGGCCACAGAAAGTCGTCCCCGTGGCCCAGTGGGGCTGGGAAGGGGCTCCACCCCGGGGCAGGTGTATTTCAGTGCCCTGATGGGGGACACGGCCCCCACACCCTCGGCAGCTATAGTTAGCCCCTAGTTGTGTCATACAGAGACCCCCGGCCCCCGGCCTGAGCCCCAACCTTGGCCAGGCCGAGTGAGGGCCAGCCTGCGCTTCTCTGCCGCCCGGTCCCCGCCCAGGCCTGGGGGCGGGTGTGCCTGTGACTGGGGTCTTTCTGTTTCCTTTCTGTCCCCCTCCCCCGACGTTCCCACAAACACTTTTGAGCCTAAAAACAACCTGATGGGGACTGACAGTCCCCGGGTGCCGTCCCCTGAGCCCCCACGGGCCTCGGCCCAGGAGCGGCCTCGACGCGTCGTCAGGCCGTTGGCAGCTGCATTTGGAGAATGTTTCCCCAAGAAAAATGTCCAGGCCGGGTCTGCTGTGGGTCGCTTCTGTCGTGGGGCGACCTGTGGGTTTGGTGCCGGGAGTTCCTGGGGCAGGGCCCGTTACCTTCTGTGCCCGTGCAGTCACTTTTTACGTGCTGTCACTTTTTACGGGGGAATGTGACTTTTGTCATGGAGAACATTTGCCAAGTCATTTAGAATCTTTGTTGTGAAAACAGTCTTCATACCGGTGCCCTAGGAAGTAACGGTTCTCCTGGGGCCGGGCCGCAGCTGTGGGTGCCGGGCGCTCGCGGCCTGGTGGAGGTGGGCCCGGGCGCCTTGTGGCTTTTCCGAGAACATTCTGGCTGCATGGCTTAGGGAGAGGATGAGCTGGCCCCGGCGGGTGGGGATGGCCGAGGGCTGGGGCCTGACTCAGCACCCCACGGCCCCCGGGCCACCCTCTGAGCCTCAGTGTCCCCATGTCAGCTGGGGTCACAGTGGAAAGCCGGGCGCCTGGGCCCGCAGCTCTGCCGACACGCGGCTGGACCGAGGATCATGCGGAGGAGAAACGGTTCTTTCTCGCGCCCCCACCCCGGTTCACCTAACCCCCGGGGCCCCGCTCCCTGCGGGCACCTGCGGGGCGGCGGCTGTCCCCACACCCGTCACGTCGCCCCTTTGCTCCCACACGGGTCCCCCCATTCACGGGATGACTTCGTTACGTGACTCTGAACGGGGCCAGCTGTCTCTGGAAGATGGGACGTTTTTATGGGTCTCGTAACCCAACAGACTGTCGCCAGGCCGCCCGCGAGCCCCGGCTTCCCACAGCCCCTGCCGCCCCGGGTCGGCGGCCTCCGCCGGGCCTCCTCAGCCGGCCTCTCTCGCTGGATCTCACCCCCTCGTGTTCACTGTTCCGCAAACGCTTGTGCGGCGGGCCCGTCGGGGCACTGGGGGGGCCACGCGGGAGGGAAGGGATGAGTCTCACCCTGCGTGGAGCCTCGAGGGGCGGGCAGGGCGCGTGGGACAGCGCGGGTCCTCACAGCAAAGCGGGCACGGCGAGGCAGCCATGGTGCGGAGGTTGTGAGCGGTCAGCCGGCAGCCTGCAGGGACGCGTGTTCGGCCAGAGGGAACAGCCAGCGCGGGGGCCGGGCAGCTCTGCAGAGCTGCGAGGAGAGGGGGGCAGGGGGGGTTCAGAGGTGACCTGGCTGCTCCCGGGGCGCCATGGCCTGGGGTTTGAGACAGAGGGTGACTTGGCCCCAGCTGCCTCTGGAAAGCCAGCTCTAGTTGCCGCACTGAATTCAGCCTGCAGGGCGGGGGCAGGGCAGGGGCCAGTAAGAGGCCCAGAGGTGACGGAGGGGGGTGGGATTCGATCCGGTGCCTCACTGGGAAGCCCAGGGCCGGGGGGCTAAGGGCTTTGCCTACAAACTCACAGTGGGATGCGGGAACTCTGCAGGTGGTTTCACACTAGCTCCCCACCCCCCGCAACTGCAGGCCACCTCTCTGAGCCTCACGCAGCCTCCCAGGGGGCGAGCGTGAACCAACACAATGGGTGGCAAGACTCCTGCCCGCACCCAGCACCCCGTAAGCGACCAACAAAGGTTGGTGCGGATGGAGGCTGTGCCCGGACTGTCTGTCTCTGGGGCTGACAGGTCCCTCCACGGCTCTGTGCCTGGGTTCCCCACCCGCACCACCAGGAAGGCTGGGCCGAATATCTCTAAGAACTTTCTGGAGCATCAGAGACGTATAAGATTTTCCCAAGATGCTGAGGTGCAACAGTCTGATCGCGACACATCCTCTAGCAAACAGCGGACACCCTTGTGTAGCAGGCTTTTAAAAGAGGGGGAGGGTAGAGAAGTTCCTGTCATGGCTCAGTGGTTAACCAATCTGACTAGGAACCATGAGGTTGCGGGTTCAATTCCTGGCCTCTCTCAGTGGGTTAAGGATCCGGCGTTGCCGTGAGCTATGGTGTAGGTCGCAGACGCAGCTCGGATCTGGCGTTGCTGTGGCTGTGGCGTAGGCCAGCGGCTGCAGCTTCCACTTGACCCCTAGCCTGGGAACTTCCACGTGCCGCGAGTGTGGCTCTAAAAAGCAAAGCAAAAAAAAAGCAATGCAAAAATCCTAAGCAAGTAGCAGCTGCAGGACCCAACAGCCCCCTAAAAAGATGAAGTCCCCCGCTTCTCCACCCCCGGCTGGGCCCTGGGGGGCAGGACTCTGTGGGAATGCCTGTGACCCCATCTCTACCCCCCGGGGACCTGCCCATTGAGGCCGTGGGTGGGGCTGGGGGAGGCACACGGGTGGGTGGGGGTCTTGACCTCGCTGCCTCCCCTCCGAGGAGGCTCACGCTTCGACCGAGGGTCACGGCACCGGCCCGGGGACTTCTCTCCAGGTCCCTGTACTCACCTGCCCCAAAGGCTGGAGCTCATGTAACCTCCGGCTGCAGGTCCCGTGCTGCTTCCCTGATCCCTGCCCTCTGTAAATAGTCCCTTTACTAAATCTCCTCAAATTACCTCATTTGAGCACACCATCTGTTTATTTTTTGTATTCTGAGTTGTATTATACTTTACCTTTGAATAGCTTCAAAGAAAAAAAAAGAACAAATATTCATCACCATTGCTGTCCAAAAAGCATTTGACAGAATTCAACAAAATTCTTGATTTAAAGAAATCATAATAAGGAGTTCCCGCTTTGGCACAGTGGGTTAAGAATCCCACTACAGCCACTCAGGTCACTGTGGAGGGGCAGGTTTGATCCTGGCCTGGCACAGTGGGTTAAAGGATCTGTGCTGCTGCACCTGCAGTGTGGATGGCACCTGTAGCTCGGATTCACTCCCTGGCCCAACAACTTCCATATGCTACGGGTGTGGCCATAAAAACAACCCTCATGGGAGTTCCCATCGTGGCTCAGCGGTGACGAACCCTGCTTGTATCCATGAGGACGTGGGTTCGATTCCTGGTCTCTCTCAGTGGGTTAAGGATCTGGTGTTGCCGTGAGCTGTGGTGTAGGTCGCAGACGCAAATGGGATCTGGCGTGGCTGTTGCTGTGGCTGTGGTGCAGGCCGGCAGCTGCTGCTCCAATTAGACCCCTAGCCTTGGAACCTCCATATGCTGCGGGTGTGGCCCTAAAAAGACAAACAAAAAAGCAATAACAACCTTAATGAAATATGACTAGAGACATAGTTCCTTAACTTGATTAAACATGTCTTACCCCTAAACCAACACCTTGCTTAATATGAAAATTCGAGTCATATCCATTAAACTCAGCAATAGGACAATGGGGTCCACCAATACGTAACCTTGGTCTGGAGGTATTGGCCAGTGCAATCGGATAAGAGAAAGAAATAAAGCCATAACTCCTGGGGAAAAAAGAAGAGATGAAATTAGTATATGCAGGTAACTTTACTAAATATCTGAAAAACAGAAAGTTTTCAAACAAGAAAAGAATTTCTTATGGTGATTGGAAGAAAAATACCTGTGGGAATCTCCAAACGGTTCACATACACAAACACTAGCCCACCAGGCGACACATGAAAGAAAGGATCCCCCCATGTGATGCTCTAAAAATTATAAAACATTTGGAAATCAATAAGATAGAGCCCAGATCCAGACTGAGAAAGATTTTCGAATGCAAGTGGAGGACATAAAAGAATAAACAAATGGAAAGACCTAACTTTTAAAACGTAAAGAAGTAATGTCATGAGGACATCGATTCTCCTTAATAAATCCATAAATACAATCATGTTTCAGTTTAAAAAAGCAAAGGTTTGTTTTTAAGTTAAGTTAAACTTCGTCTAAGCTTCATGTAGGAAATTAAACAAGCGGAAAGAGCCAAGGCAACTCTGAAAAAGAACAAGGATCTTTCAGTAAGAGGTTTGGTTGTTATCACAGAGACCCACGTTCAGTCTTATTTTGATAAGTTTTTGTTTCTCTCTCCTCTGAAAGACCTGAGTGAGGCAGGCAGCACAGGGCTGTGGTGGCTCCACGGTTTTCAGGACTCAGAATCTCTCCACCCCAGCCTTCTGTTGTGTGGGTTCCTTTCCAGGTTTGTCCAGTGGCCCAAGATGGCTGCTGGAGATCCAGCCATCACCTTACATTCCAGTAGTTGGGAGGAGAAAGGAAGCCTTCACGCCCTACTCTACAGGGAAAGTCTTTCCTTGGAAGCACCAAACCCTCACTTCTTCCTTCTCACAGTCTAGAACCTAATCCTGAAGCCATGCTTCTCCACACTGAAGCTGGGGGATGCGGGTTCTCAGTGCTTTGCTGCCTCAAATAAACTCAGGTTATTAAGGAGGAAGGGAAAAGGTCACGGATGTTGGGGCTTCTGCTTTTTTTGCCAATGCGAGAGGAGGAAATTAGCTCCCCCCCCAATTATCAAAACCTTTATAAAGCTACAACAATTAAAACAGTGTGATACTGGTGCAAGAATGAACAGGTAAAATAATGGAATAGAACAGAGCCCCACACAGATTCAAACACAGAAGGGAATTTGACAAAGAGAGAATTTCAAATCAGTGAGGAAAGATGGATCATTCAAGAACCTACCATACCTGGGAAGCCATCTGGAAAGAATAAAGAAAGAATAAGATTGGAGCTGTATCTCATACCTCATACTCAATAAAGTCCAGATGGGTATAAGACCACAAAGGCCTAGGAAGAAACAGGAGAAATTTCTTTATAAACTTGAGGTTTATAACTTGAGACCTTCCTAAGCATAACACAAAATATGAAAGCCAAATAAATACCGAGAAGCTTTTTTAATAAATTCAAATACATGAAATAAAATTTCTGCCTAGCAAAAACCACACAGAGCAACATGGGGAAAATATCTGCAAGCTATATCACACAAAAGGCTCATCTCTCTCATATGTAAAGAGTTCCAACAAGTCAATAAAAGGTCACCAATCCAGTAGGGAAAAAAATGAAGAAGCAAAGGATATGAACAGGGAATTCACATGAAAGGAAACACAAGCAGCTCAGGAACTGATAGAAGGTGCTCAGCCTCATTCTTGGTGAGAGAATTGCAAATTAAAGCCCCACTGTTGGCATGTTTACCCGTCAGGTTGGCAGAGCCTCTGAATACACACTGTCAGCAGCACGCAGTCAGGGTGCAGGGACTTGCACCTGTTACTGTAAACTACTATTAATGGTGACAAGCTCAGCAGGGGGCCATTGGGACTCTCAGATTAGAATGCACACCCTTTGACCCAGTGGTCCCACCTCTAGGAAACCCCCCTGCCTGCAGTGGTTTCAGGTACATACGGGTCCCTGAGCTGGCCAGACGAACACCTAAATGCCCATCGGTGGACTGTCCAGTCCACAGGGCAGACTGTTCCACAGGCAAAGAAAAGCCTAGGGAAGGCCTTGAAGTTGCAAAGGGGCCATTTCTACATGCTGCATGTGGAAGAATGGGGCACTCGCTGGGACTCAGACAGGCTGTGAGCCCAGGATGGGGCGTGGAAGGCCTTCTCCAGGACACTCTGGATCCTTGTTGATTGGGAACCACGTGGACGCACCGTGTCTCCACTGGAAACACAAGGGTGGGGAAAGGGTGGGCAGCAGGGGGCAGTGAATGAGGGGCTGGGGTCCTGGCCTGGGTGTGTGGGAGGAGGCGAAGGAGGATGGCGAGGTTGCTTATTCATTCATCAAACGCAGCTGCTGGCCCCACAGCTCCTGACTGAGTAGGCCCTCCCCTCTCCCACTCAGACCTCAGCAGGGGCCAAGAGCGCCACTGTGGCAAGGGCCACGCCGCCGTGGAGGGCCAGACCCTAGGAGGCGCGCGCACCAGGCTGGGGACCCAGACAGAGGAAGAGAACGCACAAAGCCAGGGCCATGAGCTGCCCTCTCCAGCCAAGGACATTCCCAAGGAGGAGCTGCGGGTTCGGCCCACACATGGGGGGCGGGGCGGGCCGGGGTGGGCCGGCTCCCGGCTCTCACTTTCCTTCCAGGGAGTCCAGGCTCCTCAGCTTCTCATCTGTATGGTTGTTCATCCTCTCGGCATTCCCAACCACCCCAGAAGCCCTTCCGGCCTGGAGAAACGCCCCCACCGCCCCTCCGCAGAGGGAGGGACGGTGGGGTGGAGGGGGTGGGGGAGGGGCCAGCCGCCCCTCGGGCTGGCGGGAAGCACTGTGTGTGGGGCCCTGCCTGTTTGCAGAGCAAGTGCGGGCTGCTCAATGGGGCACTGGCATACCAAGAATGCCGCCTGAGCCGCCTGAGCCGTGGGGCAGGGCCTCCAGCCTTGCCCCCCGCCCCAGCGCGTCCTTGCCAGGCTTCTGGGCCTTCCTGTCCCTCACACCTGTCCGACAGAGGGGGGACAGGGATGAGGTTGGCCAGGTGTAGGCACCAGGTGGGAGTGACCGAGGGCTACCAAGCGCAGGGGTAGAGGTTGTGCACTGTCCAACTCCAGTCCGCCATTCCCATGGGCAGCCACAGACACCTGCAGCCTCCCTGTTGACTGTAGTGATCTTGGCGGTCAAATGAGAGGGGACAGCTCTGCCCTGAGAGGGTCTGCTCGCAGCCCAAGGTGGGAAGGGGCATGGGGGAGGGGAAGGGGAAAAGGGGGAGGGGGAGGGGAGATGGGGCCGAAGGGGAGGGGTGATCGAAGGAAATCTGCTAAGTCTTTGGGAAGGGAGAGGCATCTTGTCTGACAAGCAGTGGGCCCTGCAGGGGCGTGAGGGGCTTCTGCGGCCGCGTGGGGGTCCCGGACACTGTGGTGGAGCCCCCCTGCAGATCTGGGGTGACGGCCGACAGCTCAGAAGCTGCCCCTAGCTGCTGTCTGAAATGGGGAGGCGGTTAGGGACGGTGGCTGCCTCCCAAACGCGGGAGGTGAGTGGGCTGGGAAATACCGGAGGGTCAGCGCGAGAAATCACAGCCAGCAAGCGGCACAGGTCCTGGGCGTGGCGAGGGGAGGCGCCCTGGCGGAGCGAACCCGAGGGCAAAGGTCAGGAAGTGAGAGCAGGCCTGGGGTGTGACGCTGCAGAGGGGAGGGCTGTTGGCGACCTCAGGAGCTGGGTGCTGGCACAAGGCGGGTGCGACGGCGGGGCAGGCGGGGAAGAGGCGCTACCGAAGGGGAAGCGAGGCCCCGCCCACCACCTGGGGCCGGGCGGCATCAGGGGCGGGGCCTGAGCTGATGTCCCGCCCACCTGCAACCCCAGAAGCAGCACCTTCGGAAGAGCGTCCGCCGACCCTTGTCTGGGCACGGCCCTGGCCCCCGCTGGCCGGCGTGGACGTCCCACTGACCCGCACCCGCACGCCAGGCGACCGGCAGCAGAACCGCAGCCCTGAGGGGTTGGGGAGGGTCCCTGGAAGAGGTGGCCTGCAGCCTGAGCGGGTGGCTTGAGGACAGTCTCCGAGATGCAGAGTTGGGGCGGGGCAGGCCAGGGGCTGTCCGAGGGGGGTATGGGGCAAACCTGCTTCTCAGGCCGGCTTTGCCCCTCCCCGTGGCACCATCCTGGGCGCAGGGCAGTGGCCATGTCACGGGGGTCTGGGCAGAGAGAGCGCCCCGCACCCACCCAAGCAGTGGGCTGGGGGCCTGTTCCCCATTTCAGGTGGGGTCCAAGTGCCAGCCGGCCCGTCAGGAAGCAGACGTCAGCCCAGCTCTGGGCCCTGGCGTGGGGCCCTGGCCCGGCCCCTGGGCTCTGGCTGGAGGCAAGGCCTGGCTTGGGTTGAGGGGCTGAAAAAAGGGGAGGGTGGCGGCAGGAGCTGTTGACACGCAGGGTCGGGCCCAGACCAGGCCTCGGTGGCCCCGGAAGTGGGGGCAGGGCTGGCCATCCAGAGCTGAGAACGTGGTCCCTCCAGCAGCACTGCCGCCTCCCCAGGCCCGGTCCAGCCTTTGCCTGCCCCAGGACGGGACCTCACCTTGCTCCCTGCCTGAGGCCTGTGTTTCAGAGCGGAATGGGGTCAGGCGATCCCTGACGTCTACTGTGCAGCTGGGGCCCCAGGTTCGAACTCCACCCGTTCGTGCCGAGGGCAGCGCTCCATCTGCCCCGTAGGGTCCCCAGATCCCACATCTGCTGCTGTCCCCTCACAGCCCAGGGGGACGGTAGCGCTGCCCCAGTTTTCAAATGAGGAGGCTCAGGCCTGGGAAGGCAGATGGGCTGGCCCGGCTCTCCAGGACAGGCCCTGACTCTGCTTCCGGGAGCGGGGTGGGGGGTGGGGGTGCGCCTGGCGGGGAGCCGCGAGCAGGCCTGGGGTTCGAGGGCCCCCCTGAAGTCCCTGAGCCGGGCTCCCGCACACGGCCCCGGGGCTGTTCCTCACCTGGGGGGTGGGGGCACTGAGGGAGCCCCGGGTCCCCCCAGGAGGCCCCGATCCCAGCAGCCCGGGCGCGTCCTCAGACTCACACGTCTTGTGTGAGCAGGGAAATGAGAAGCGAGAGCTGCGTGCAGCGCTCACGGGGCGTGCGGGGCCCTCCCCAGCCCCGTTTGGCTCCTGGGTCAGCCCTGAAATGGAGTCAGGCGGAAGGGAGGTGTTCACAGGAGATGTGGGCGGCCTCGTGCTAGTCAGCCGGCAAGCCCCCGGCCCCCCGCCAGGGCAGCTCCTTCACGTTTGCATGGCCGCGGGGGGGTCTGGGGAGCCTGGAGAAGGCTCAGACCCTCTCCCCCGGAAAACTGGAAGTTCACAGCCGCGCTTGAAATTCAGGCGGTCCTTGGAGCCCATGGGCTCTGCATCCGACAGCACGTGACTGAGCTCCAGCCTGTCGCGGGGCAGGGCCACCGAACCCAGTCCCTGTCCTCATCAAGACCCAGCAGG
>PVHT020000084.1:29901-75423 GCA_004024745.2 Catagonus wagneri
CCCCCCCCCCGTAGCTGCCGACCTGGAGGCGGAGCTGGAACCCCAGCCCCCGGGGGGCCTGGTTGGAGGGTCTCCGAGTCCAGGGTTTGGTAAGAAGGTCCCCACCATGGACCACGGGCCACAGCAGAGGCCGCTGGACCCCAAACCACTGCTTCCCACCCCCTGGGGCCGGGGTGACGCCGGGGCGCGGGAAACTCGAGGCCGCAGTCCTCGGGGCCCGAGCTGCTCTCTGATGCGTGGTGCACCTCCCATCACGGGGGGGGTCCCCCCGCTCCGCGGAGACTCTCAGGCCCGGCTTCTGACGAGCGCACACGGTTCCATTAGACAGACGTGGATGCGTTTCTCAGCCGGCCTCTCGGTCCGGGCTCTTCCGGCTTGTCCCGGTTGTAAGTAACGCAGGCGGAGGCGTCTCCAGGCGGTGGGTTCTCCGGGCCTCACGTTATTTCCTCGGAGTAAATTCCCAGAAGCAGAATCACTGGGTCAAAAATGTGAACACCTTATTTCTGTCGCTACACACTGATGTCAGGAGAAATCTGGGGTCCCGTGTGCGGTAGGGGTGGGACCCGGGGCTGGTCCGCCTTCCGGGGCCAGGAAGCCACGGGGGCCGTCCGCTCCCCTGCGAGTCCCGGGGGTGGGGAGAGGGGCCCGTGCTGTGGGATCCCCGAAATTCCCGCCCGGGACCCCGGTGGCCTCGAGCTGGGCAGGGTGGGTGTGTGCGTGTGCATGTGTGTGCGTGTGCACGCACATGTGCGTGTGGACACAGAGAAGCCATCACTTCCTGGCCATTGCGGACTTTGATGAAGCCGCATGACCCAGGCTTTCCCTGCTGGCGGAGCCTCCAGCCCCCATGGGTTTTCCTGTTTACTGCACCCCAGAGGCTGGCCTTGACCCAGCTTCCTCCTCTGGGCCCGGTTCCCGGGGGGACTGTCACGGTCCGTTTTCAGCCCCAGGCCCTTAGGTCCTGGGCAGCCAGCCTGCTCTGGGGCTCAGCCTTCGGCTGCCAGGCCACCTCCAGGCCACGCCGTCCACAGCCCGCAGCGGCGGGGGAAGACGCTGGGCTCAGAGCTCCGGAGCCACAACGGGCTATCTGCCCATCCCCCGCCTGCGAGGCTGTGACCCCCCGAGGACCCCACTGAGGCTGGCCGTGTGGGGCTCGTCTTGGGCCTCAGAGTTTGGTGTTGGGGGTGCCGCTCTGTCCCAGTGAACATGTTTCTAAGGGCTTGGGGTGGTTAGGGAGCAGGGTGGTGACCCCGCCTTCTGTGCTCCAGGAGAGCCAGATGGGGGGTACAGGGTGGGGAGGCGCTGGTGTCACAGAGACCAGGGTGTCACCGGGAGGGGTTCCCCGAAACCACGTGAACAACCTCGCTATGCAGACTCTCATACGCTCAGTGGACCTTCAGGCCGCAGCCCCTGTGGTCCCGGGCAGGGCAGAGGGCTGGGCAGGGCTGGAGGAGCCCAAACTCCCCGCAGTTCACTCATTTGCACCCCATGTCACCTTTGCCAGTCCCGGGAGGGGGGTGGGGTAGGAAGAAATGTCCCATTTCCATAGGGGACAATTAAGGCTCTGCAAAGTGAAGTGTCTTGTCTGTGGTCACGAAACCAGTGAGAACTGGCGGGGCGAGGCCTGAATGCGGGTCTTCTCCTGTAAAACGAAGGAGGGGACAGTCCTCAGGGGGACACTTCCCATCCGAGGAGGTCTAGCTTTCCCGGACCGCTGGCTGAAGACCCTGGGCCGGCAGAGCCCCGGCCCCTCCTGCTGCGACCTGTTTGCCTCTGGGGCCCCAGGCACCCCCACCCCCGTGCCCCCCTCCTGCCTCACTGCGGCTATGAGGGGGCACGTTGGGCCCACTTTGCAGAGGTCAAAGTTGGCACAGAGAGCTGGACCTGCCTGGGAACGGTGGGGACCCGCGGAGCCTGGGAGAGCCAGCTCTGAGGGTCTCAGTGGACACGGAGCCCTGCCGAGCTTATCGCAGAGGTGAGCGCAGCCCGGCGCGGGCCAGGCTGGTCCGGCTGGCTCTGGGGGACACGCCAAAGCCCGGTCCTGCCCAGGCGGACAGGGACTTTCCCTGAGAGTGAACAGAAACTGCGGCTGAGCTGTGGGGCCTCTGGGCCCCTGATTCCCACTGCGAGACTCGGTCCCCCGGCTGCGGAAACACCTGCTGGTGCCTGGGATGGAGGCTGTGGGCGCAGCACGGCAAACCTCGGGTCGGGCGGCTTCCCGAACGCAGCCAGCTCCCTCCCCTGGCCCAGCAGCCTGGCCAGGGCTGAGGAAGGAAGCGGGCACAGGGGCGGGTGCAGGGTTTGCGACTGGCTGGACCTGGGTGGGAAAGAGGCTCTGGTGCCCAGGTGGCGAGCGATACAGCCCCCAGCCAGGCCGGGTGACCTGGGAAGGAAGCGGCTGACCCAGCCCCCACAGCAGCAGGCGTTGGCCAAAAGCTGTGCTCCGAGCCCTGAGGTTGCCGGCCGCAGGGCCTTCTCAGGCTGGCCTGGCAGAGGCTCAGAGACTGGAGAGGGCGGGGGCGGGCCTCGGGAGGGTTTCTGGCTGCTGTCTGGCAGCCCGGCCTCCCCAGCTCTGGCCGGTTACCAGGTCAGCTCAGGAGGCCCCAGTGAGCATTCTCATACCAGCCGCACGGCCCAGGGGCTTTGGAAGGGTCTGAGGAGGGAGAAAGGCCCGGACACCCACCCTGGTCTGCTTCCAACCCCTTGTGTCACCCTGAGTGCCCACCCTTCCTCCTCTCAGACCCGCCCAGACGCGGGGGTGGCAAGAGGGCAGCGATCCTGCCGCGCAGGCCAGGGGTCCAGGGCCTGGAGGGGGCACTTTGAGGGGAGAGACTAGGGGAGGACCAGGCCGGCATCCTCCTCCCGCTCACCTCCTCCTGCTCACCTCCTGCTCACCCACCTCCTCCTGCTCACCTCCTCCTGCTCACCTCCTCCTGCTCACCTCCACCTGGTCACTTCTTCCTGCTCACCTCCTCCTGCTCACCTTCTGCTCACCTCTTCCCGGTCACCTCCACCTGCTCACCTACTCCTGCTCACCTCCTGCTTACCTCCTCCTGCTCACCTCCACCTGCTCCCCTCCTCCTGCTCACCTCTTCCTGGTCTCCTCCTGGTCATCACCTCCTGGTCACTGTTGAGCCACGTGGTCCCTGAGTCACCCATGAGGGGAAACCAAGGCAGAGAGGCCTTGGACTCAGCCCAGCCTCGAGAGGTGAGTGCCCGCACCCACTTTTCACCCGCGTCACCCCCCTGGTTTAGTTCCCACGTTAAAGTCCGCCCTCCCCAGGCCCTCTGCGTTGTTTTGTCCTTCCCAGGGAAGAGTCCAGCCCACGGGCTCGGAGGAGACGGCTGGACACGCCCAGCGGCACCGCCTCGCGGTCTGCCGGCGGGAGTCTGGGTTTGGGGACAGAGCAAGTCCAGCGTTCCGGTGTGTCGCCTCCTCGGCCAGAGGCGGGGGCTGCCTGGGGCCCTGGAACCGTGGACACACGACAGGGCCCCCAGCCACCAGAGAGCCGGGGACTGAGCGGGGACTCACCCTGCCAGCTGTGACAAGCCAGGCCCCTCACGCAGTGGGCCCAGCTGTAGCCACGAACCAGCCGGTTGGCCCAGGGGCAGGGCTGCACGCCCCGGCTCCCCCTCCCCAGGAGCGACGCCCCCACTCACCCTCCCACCTCCCCCGGGGCCTTGTGCCAAGCGTGTGAAGTTCGGAAACCGTCTTTCTCGGCCTTAAAACCCCCTGTGTGAGTCTTCTGGGGCCGCAGCAACAGACCGCAAAACAGGCCTTAATGCAACAGACGCGGATGCTCCCCTGGTTTTGAGGCCCAAGACCACGGCACCCTCCCTCTGGGGGCTCTGGGGGGGGGTCCCCGCCTCGGGGTTCTGGACACATCACCCCATCTCTGCCTGGGTCTTCCCGGCCCTGCTCTCGGGCCCACAGTTCCCTCTTCTCAGGACACTGTACTCGCGTCCCAGCTCACTTAAACTTGATCACATCCGCAGAGCCTGCATTTCCAAACGAGGCCACGTTCATGCTTCCAGGAGGAAACTGCCCTGAGGGTGACTGGGGGATGCTGTTCCTCTCCCAACACCCAAGGGGGCCAAGCAGCAAACCGGGAATTGCTGCCGGCGGGGCCCAGCCGGTGAGGGCGTCGGGGCTGGCGGGCGTGTTGAATTCGTCCCGTTTTGGTTTTATCGCAGGGCCCTCCGGGGGCCTGCCCTGGTGAAGGCACCGTGAGCCTCTGGCGACGGTGGTGACCCGGGGAGCAGAGGGGGGTGCTGGAGCCGCTCTGCGGGGTGCTCCTCGCCTGACCCCGATGCCACGCGGGCCCTGCCCTCCCTCCCAGGGCAGCTGGTGCCCCGCTTCCTGCCGCATCGCTGTGGGAAGGGGCCCCCTGAGTCCGCAACGGGCTCTCTCACCTCCTCGACCGGGGCGCCTGTCCTGCTGGACGCGGAACCCGAGATCTCGGACCTCTGTTTAACCCCCGCAGAGGCTCCCATGTGCTGCGTGCAGGTCCGTTTCTCACCTGGGGCTCGGCCGGCCGGTCCAGGCTCCTCCGATGGAAGAGATCAGGGCTCCACTGGCCTCGCAGCACAGACGCCAGGCGTGCACCTGCCGCCCAGGGGTCGGGGGGGTCCCAGGCCCGGTAAGGGAGGGGCGCAGGCACACGGACAGATGGACTGATGGACCGATGGACCACAAGCCTCTGTGGGTGGCTTAGCACACTGGTCTTGGGCCCCCGAGACCAGCCAGGCCCCCCGCGCAGCTGGCCAGGGCGTTGGAGCGACAGGGCTTCCCCCCGCCCCAGCTTGGCAAGGCGCCCCCCCAAGTCCCAGCCTTGGGGGGCAGAGCACGGGGTCCCCAGGCAGACAGCATCTGCTTTGCTTCACGTTTCTTCACTTGAATTAACGCCAAGCCTCGCGGTTCTAAGTGAGCCGCAGACGCGGGTGTAACCACGCTCCGGACCCCCGCTTTGGGGGAGGGAGGAAGACACACCCCCCGCCCCTGAGGAAGGGCCCCCAGGGAGGGGTGAGGGGCCCGCTTCCCCCGGCGCCCTGCACAGAGGGTGGGTGGCCAGGGGGGAACCCCCCCAACACTCGCCGCACCCGCAGAGCCCCTGAACCCCTTCCCGGGCCATGGGAACCAGCCCTCCCTCCGCCAGAAGATGCCTGAGAACCAAGGAGGAAAAAGGCGGGAGGCCCTTTAGGCCGCCCCCAGGGGGGCCTGGGGGGGTGAGGTGCCCCCGCAGGTGCTCAGAGCACAGCAGTCGCCCCCACACAGGGCAGGTCCCGCATGTGGCTGAGGCAAGGAGAGGTGGCGGCCTTGGGTTCCCGGCCCGCCAGCCGCCCCCTCCGTGGCTGCGCCCCTGGGAACATGCAAAGCTACTCCCAGCCCTGGCTCCCACAGCACCGGGGTATTTTTATCTCCCCTCTGCCCGGGCGATAGTCGCTCTGATTTATGTTGTGCAAAGACCGTCCGGTGGCTGAGGGCCCCTCGGGCAGGCTCCGCCAGCACTGGGCCGACCTCGCTCCAGCTGGGGCCACGCAGTCACGGCCACATGAAAGGCGGCTCGCCTTGCTGCTTTTTGAGAATTATTGCACCAAACGTTCACCCGCGAGATGCTGATGGTGACGATACGGAGGCCGGAGAGGCCGAGCAGAAAGCGACTGGAGAGGGAGACTGCCAAACCCCCTTTCTGGACGGCAGAAGCTCCCGCCGCAGGCACGGCCCACTGGCATTTGCCACCAGAGTGCCTGTTTTTACTTAAATGGCCCAGAGCAAGTCTCTGACTAAACTAACATTCCCACGCCAACGCTCAGCAGTGCCTCTGGTTTTTGGCAAATTTTTTCCTTAGCTGTCAAGGCAGAAATATAGAAGAATTCTGGTCTTACTTAAGGATGGCTGGGGGTTTTCCCTTCCCCCGGAGACGTGAAAACTGCTCACAGATGCACGTACCTGCCCCGCTTTCCTTCAGGAACAGAATTCCCCAGGCTCCCTGTAACCCAAACCCTGATCTCCAGGCCCGTTTTCTTTTTACTGGGGTGGGGGGAGCCCGCTGGGGGGGTGGAGGGCGGAAGTCCTGGTCTGCAGCAAACGGGAGGAAACGCAGGCAGCACTGGGAACCTTGCGAGGGCCTGAGATGCCTGCCGAAGCCCCACGCGGGGGCCCGGGGGGCCGGGGCCGGGGGATGGGGGGTGGCAAACAGTCTGCAGAGCTCCTGGCACCTCTGCTGGGGCAGAAAGACATGCCGTGAAGAGCCTCTGTGTTCCCCGTAAAAATAAAAATGAACTTTTTTGGAAGGACACTTCCAGCTATTTTTAACTGCAGAGAGGAAGACGGGAAGCAGGGGGGAAGGAGGGAGCGAGGACGGAGAGAAAGCAGGCGGAGGGGAGAGCTGCTGGGCTCAGCCGGCTGGCTCTTCCCCGAGTGACTCAGGCGTGCGGAGGATCGGTTCCTAAGGAGGGGTGGGGCCGAGCAGTTTCGGCCCCCAGGGCCCTTTCTTTTTTGGAGAAAGTTCTGAGCGGCAGCCAGCAGGGCCAGGCAGGTTGGAAACTCCCCAGAGCCTGGGGATCCCGGGGAGGTGCAGGGGCTCTGCAGGGGTCCCGGGACCCACGGGGGTTGCAGCTGGCAGGGGTCAACCTCAGTGCCAGGCTGGCTCCACAGGGCCATAAAACGGGCATGGTGACAGCTTGCCTGTGGCGGCCCGGCCCCCCTGCCAGCCCCTGGCCAGGAGATGTCAGATCTGGGCTGGACAGCCTTCTCTGAGCCCCCCCCATGAGCCTCCACCGGGAGTTCGGAGGCTCAGCCTGCCCCCAAGATGCCCCAGAGTCCTGGGTGGGCCCTCGGGCCCTCCCCTCCCTCTCTGAGGCCAGTTGTCTCCCTAGGGACCCACAGGGGAGACACCGAGCCCTGGCCCTTTTTCATCCAGGCCCTCTGGGCAGCTGCGGGGGCTGCTGGGGGCCTGGAGGGGTCCAGGCGGGGCCCCTCCTTCTCAGAGTGGGGGCACCTGCCCCTGGGGCTCCTGGGGAGAAGCAGGGGGGATCTCTGGCAGGGCCTGGGCTCCGCTGGCTGCCCTGCAGCCCCTTTCTCAAATGCCAGCACCAGGTGGGCCCTCGGCGCCCACACCAGCCAGGCCACCTGGGCTCACCTGCTGCGGGGAGCTACCTGTCAGGGGACTTGCCCGGGCAACACACTCCCCAGGCGCCTCCGGGACGCGGACCCTCCTTCCCCGGCAGCAGAGGGGCTCACAGCCACCCGCTTCCTGGCCTGAGCTGCCAAGCAGACTTGAGGCTCCGGCGTAGTGACCGCTGTGAGGGACAGGGACACAGGACCCTGAGAAGAGCCAGGCCATCACTGAGCCGTCTGTTAGCCACGTCTGTTGGGGGGGGACAGGACCCACAGACAGAAGAGCAGGGCACTGACCCACTGCAAGCCGTTGGGACCTGCAAGGCTGGCCCGGGGGAGATGCCAGCACCCGCAGGGCCCCCACCAGCTGCCGCCCCGTGCAGCCACGTGCGTGCACGCCTGGGCCGGGGTTCCTGTGTGGGGGGCGAGGGTGAGCAGGGAAGCAAATGCCAGACCGCAGCCGACCCTTCCCTGCCCAGAAGGAGGAGCAGGGCGCTGCCCCTGGAAAGAGCAGCCAGGAGCCAGCGCAGCCCCGGCCCGGTCCGGCACGGGGGCCTGGGAGCCAGCCCTGGCCCTCCACCCGAAGCCACGCCACACAGCCGCTGAGACCACGTCCCGGAAAATCTTCAAACCTCTGGAAATGTGAGGGTTGGTTTTATGTAGAAAGAGGTCTGGTTTTTTTCTTTTTTTTAATTTATGAAGAATTTTTTTTTTTTTTGAAATTCTTACAATTTTCCCAAGGGTCCGAGGGTGAGGTGGCATGCAAATCTCTGCTCCCTGATCCTGCCCAACTCGCCTGTCTCTTTTCTTTTCTCTTTCTTTTTTTGTCTTTTTGTCCTTTTAGGGCCGCACCCGCGGCATGTGGAGGTTTCCAGGCTAGGGGTCTAACAGGAGCTGCAGCTGACGGCCACAGCCACAGCCAGAGCAACGCGGGATCCGAGCCGCGTCTGCAACCTACACCACAGCTCACGGCAACGCCGGATCCTTAACCCACTGAGCAAGGCCAGGGATCGAACCTGCAACCTCATGGTTCCTAGTCAGATTTGTTTCCACTGAGCCACGATGGGAACCCCCAGAAAGAGGTCTCTCTGTAGAGGAGGAAACTGCGGTGATAGCTCTTGGTGGGCCTGCTGCCCAGAGTCCGGAGCTGGGCCTTGGCCTGGCTGGGGGCGGGGGCACCTCTCAGGCCCCAGGGCTCTCTCTTTGCAAGCAGGTCAGATATGCTTGGTGGTGAACTTCCAGAGGTGGAATCGCCCCCCGGCTGCCCTGGCCAGCAGCCCCACCCAAGTGGGGCTGGTGCACCCATGACAGGACACCCCCGCCCTCAGGCCCACCTCCAAGCCCTCCGGCTCCCCCCGGCACCCCTCCCCCTGCCTAAGCCACACCATGCTGACCAGGGCCTGTGCCCTCAGTCTGACTGCGCCGCCACGCTGTGAACAGCACATGAGCCCAGGCAGGGCGGCCGCGTGCCCAGCGCTGCTGTGGTCACACACAGCCCATCACAGCCTCCCGGGGCCCGTCTGCCTGCCGAAGACAAGGCCGGGACCTGGCCTGCCCCGGAAGCAGTCCCGTCACATCTCTGAGGTCAGGAGCATCACGCTTTTGCTTTTCCGGGGGCGCGGGGTCACAGGGGACCTGAAGCGCCAAGACCAAGCCCTGTAGGAAGGAAAGGGGCTGGTTCCCCAGGAGCGGGAGGCTCGGCCTGGCTGAACCTTAGAAGCTGGCTGACCCCTCCCCGCCCCCGCCGCCTGCAGAGGGGGCCGGGGTGGCTTTTCTCGTGGGGGGAGGAACGGGCCAACATCAGCACAGCCTCCCCAGCCCACCCTGACGATGGCATCCTTGTGTCTCTCTCTGGAGGCAAGGGACAGGCGACCTGGCCCAGCTCAGCCTGGGCTGTGGCGTAAGAGGACCCGCTCCCCTTCGGGTCCGGCAAGCTGGCCCCTGCAGAGGCAAGTGGCCGTTGGACACACATCCCGTCTGAGAGCCAGGCCTGCAGCCCCCCTCCACGGCTTCCATTTCCCCAGACAGCCTGGGGCTCTGCATCCGGCCTGCGCAGAGACAGCCCTGCCTGCCTGGCCCCACCACCGGCGGGCAGGAAGCCCGGAGTTGCGCCCCACTTCTGCACCCCAGTTCAGCTCTGGCTGTCCCAGGCCCCATCCTCCCATTGGGTTTTGAGGTGGCCAGCACCCGAAATTCACCTCCCCTCCCGCCAGTGTTTCTCCTCAGCGTCCCCACCATCCACAGGCGTGGGCTGCCCACCCCATCGCAGAGGCCTCTAGGGCCCCAGTGCCTCGGGGGAGCCCCCCAGTCCTCCCCTCCCGCCAACGCCCTGGCCTGGGGCCAGGAATCTGCAGCCTAATTTGTGAATGAAAAAGCCTGGTGCCTCAGCCAGGCCTGGAGGAGAGGAGGGTGGCCTCAGGGACAAGCTCCTCCCCAGCCCCAGACACTCTGGACTTTCCCAGGGTCTCCTAAGGGTTTCCCAGAAGGCAGGTGGCACAGGGGTTGCCACCGAGGGCCTGGTTGCCCCGTCTGCAACATGGGCTCAGGAGAGAGCCCAGCTCCAGGGCCGAGGCCCAGGTAGAGGTGGCCCCGCTGGGCAGATCCAGGTGAGCTTCCCCCCTGGGGCGGCTTCTCTGCAGAAGGGGGAGAACCGGTCCCCAGCCAGCCCTTGATGGGCCTTTACTTCCGGCCTGGGGCCTCCTGGCAGAGACACAGGGCTCAGGGAGGGGGCGGCACACAGGCAGTGGCCCCGACTGGATGTGGTGTGCAGGGCCCTGAGGCTGAGAGCTGGGGGGGGGCTTTGCAGCCCCCCTCTTCCTTCTACGGAAAATCTGCTCCTCCGGCCCGCCTGGCTGCTGTTATACAAACAGATCTGCTACCTCCAGACGCCTCCTCTCCCGGGCACTGACCCCGAGGAGTTACCCGGGCTCTGAGAAGTGCCGCCAGCCCCGGGGGAGCAGGCAGGCGGGGGTGGGGTGGGGTGGGAGAGAGGTTCCAGCAACAGCTGCCGAGGTCCTGGTCTGGCTGTCCCACAGCATCCCAGCTGCCACCAGTGCCCGGCAACAGGTGTGCCAAAAAGGGCCGGCTGGGGTCAGATGTGAAATCTGTCCACCACGAGGCAACCCCACTCTGCCCGCCTCTCGGGCCTCTCTGGGACTGGCTGCTCCTCAGCCAGCCCTTGGGATTTCTGTCCAGAGGGTTCTCCCGCCCGGGCCCTTTCCCCTGCTAGGTCCCTCTCTGCCCTTAGGGGCTCCCCTCTGGCATCACCTACTCCAGGAAGCCCCCAGGGCTGGGTGGGCCGGCCTCCGGCCATGGGGCTCACTCCCCTGAGTGGGATGGGGGTCTCTGTGGGCACCCAGGGTGAGGCTGTGAACTCTGGTTTAGCAGGGACTACGACAGGCATTTTGGATGCCCAGCTCTTGACCCAGGTTGGCAAGAGATGCCCAAATCTGGAATGAATGCAGAGGAAGCAGTCATCCGAAGGAACACGTGGGAGGGGCCCAGGGCTGCAGGAACGCTAGCCGTAAGCGGCTGTTGACCCCGTGGGCTCTGCAGGACACCTTAGGCTGAGAGGTAGGACAGTGACCAAGGAGGGTCTAGAGGCAGGTCCCTCCTGATGGAGCTAGCCACGCATCGGCCCCAGACTTTCCCTGGGGGCACCCAGAGCCCCCTTCTGCAGCCCCAGTGCCACCATCCCTCAGGGTCAAGTGCCCGGCCTTCACAGGCCGGTGTCTGGGCTTGGTCTCTCGAAGGCTTTAAAGTTGCGACCACGGAGCTCCTGGATTGGACGAGGGGGGCACCCACGGCTTCTGAGGGCGCTACCTCACGTAGAGCCCCCGTCCCACGGTCCTCCAAACCGGGGATCGGCCGCTCCTCTCCACCTGCCCCAGCCCAGCTCCACGCCGGGCACGGCCTCCTGCGGGCCCCCGTTCCTCTGCGCGGCCCGCGCCTCCTCCGCTATTGAGATGCAAATCGCTGCCAATTGTCGCCGTGCGCGGCGGCCCCAGGACCGGATCCTTCCGCGGCCTCGCACCAAACTTTTGGCCTCCGAAAACTTTCGAAAGAGAAGTAGTCCCTAGGGCCGGGCCCTGACTGGGTCCCGGAGCGCCACGGCCCCCAACCCCGGAGGACCAGGCTCGGGAACCGCGCCCCGGCCACGGGAGATGCCGGGCTGGTCCAGGCGCGCGGAGGGGCGCGGCCGGCGAGGGGGCGAGGGGTGCGGAGGGATCGGCGGGGGCGGGGCCCGGGGCGGGGCCGGCGGGGCGGGGGCGGAGCGCACGGCTCCCCGGCGCCTCACTAGTGCCTTGGCCGTGGGAGGGAGCGCAGGGGCGCGGGCCTCTGGGTGCTGGGCGCGGGGCGCGGGCGGGAGCGCAGCGGAGGAACGGTCCTGGGCGCGGAGCCGGGCCGGGGAGGCCCCGAGAGCTCAGTGTCGCCCCCCTGCCAGCAAGGAGAGGGCAGTAGCAGGCCGCCGCCGCCCGTGGGACGGTCCGGCGCGCGAGCGTACGCCCGAGGCCAGCCGGAGCGGCACGGGAGGCCACCACCGGGGCAGCGGGCAGCCGGCGGGCAGGCATGCCGCCGCTCCTGGCGCCCCTGCTCTGCCTGGCGCTGCTGCCCGCGCTCGCCGCACGAGGTAGGCGCCCGCCCACCCGCGAGCCCGCAACTTTCCGCGCCTTCGGAAACTTTTGGCGGCACCCTACGCGCGCGCCCCGGGTGTGGGAGCAGGCGGTCGGGGTGGGGAGGGGGGGCCGGGCGACCCGGGGCGGAGTGGGGGCCGGAGTCGCGGGCCCGGGGGGAAAGGCTGGCCCTTCCTCGAGTCGCCTGCCCCATCGGGGCGGAATCGCGCTGCTCGCGCTGGGAACCGAGTTTGGGGACGGGTTTGGAGTCGGGTTTGAAGCTCGGCATGGGCCGCTGGGGGCCCGGGAGAGCC
The DNA here is from genome assembly GCA_004024745.2 of Catagonus wagneri. Classification (NCBI taxonomy): domain Eukaryota; kingdom Metazoa; phylum Chordata; class Mammalia; order Artiodactyla; family Tayassuidae; genus Catagonus; species Catagonus wagneri. The sequence continues at coordinate 41,949 of PVHT020000084.1, forward strand.
AGCCCTGGGCTCGCCCTTCGCCAGTCGCGCGTGGGGCTCGCCGCCAGGGCGGGCGGGCTGGAGAGCTGCCTACTACTTTTCGTTTTGAATCGAGCCGGTTTTGGTTTCCTGTTGCTTTGGGGCCATTTATCTTTTCTCTTCGCCTCCTGCCCGCGGCGGGGGCGGATGTTGGGGCGCGGAGCGTGGGGTCCGGGGCGCCGCGTTCGTCGTTAGGAGCCGCACGGCTGGTCCGGGCTGCAGGGCGTGGTGGGCAGAGGGGAGCGGGGCGGGCCCGGCGGGCCCGGCCTCCTTTTCGGGTAGGAGAGTTCGCTGGGGGCTGGGGCGAGGGGCGCGGACCCAGGGGTCCCCGAGCTCCCGGCCGCCCGGCCCGCGGTGTCTCCTCCCCGGTCGGTCCCTGCCCTCAGCCCGGCTCACAGTTATTTTGGGGGGATGGGTGTGTGTGTGCTGAAGACTCCGCTGCTTCCGATCGGACTTTCGCTTTGTGGAGTTCAAGTTTGGAAAGCTTGCAGCGTTTGGGAGGGGGCGCTTATTCCTCTCAGTTTACTTAGGCTCTGGGAGGAATCCGATGCCGATTGATTTTTCTCTTCCCCTAAAAGTTGGAGGGATAGTTACTCCCGCGCTTCCAGAAGATAGAGCTCCTTGTCACACTGCGTTCCCCCCACCCCGGTCGGGGGCTTAATTCAGCCGCCCTGGTGAGATGGAGAGGGAGCGGCTTGATTAAGTGGTCCCTTCCCAAGAGTGGGCTCCAATTCCTGGCAAACGGGGCATCTTCATCCCCCTCCTGTGGGTGCGTGGCGGGGGGGCTGCCACTGAAAATGCCCACCCTGGGGAGCTGGGACGGGGAGTCTGCGGAGGCGGGGCCAGGTCCCTGGGGTGCAGTCCCGGTGCCCCAGGAGGCGCCCTGGCCTGACAATGGACTGCTCTGATTCCTCTGCCGGCGCTTTGTTGGCGGGCGGGGCAGCGGGCCTTGCAGCTGTCGCATTTTCCCACGAGCGGGGGAGCTGAGTGTGGCCACCCCCCCCCCCCCCCGCGCGCGCCGTCCCCTCGAAGAACTTGTTTGAACAGCAAGATGATCCTGGTGGTTGGCTAGGGTCCCCAGGGAAGTCAGGGAGGGGACTGAGGACTTTGGGAGAGCGGCCCGGCTCAGCGCCCCTCCACTGCTGTCCCCCAGGCATTTCAGGCCGCCCCGCTCCACTTGGAGCGTGACCTGTCCACCTGCCAGCGCCCCCGCCCCCGTTTCTGTCTCCAGGCCTCTAGGCGGAATGTCGAAGCCCCTTGGGGTTCAGGCCGCGCTCCCTGGGCCCCGCGGCCCGGCCCCATGCCAGGCGGCCCCTGGGGCTGGCCGCTGGGGCTGGCCAGGCTGACCTCCCCTCTCGCCTCTCCTCAGGCCCACGGTGTTCCCAGCCCAACGGCGACGAGCCCTGCTTGAATGGCGGGAAGTGTGCAATGCTCCCCAACCGCACGGAGACCTGCGTGTGAGTATACGCACCCCCGCGGGGACCTGTTGCTTTGTCGGGAGCAGAGCCCCTGGCTTCTGCAGCGAGGCGCGGGGACAGAACACTGGGCCATTGTCTTCTGGAGATGGCCCAGAAGGCCGGGCGCGGTCACGTGCTACTTTTATTGGACAAAGTCTGGCAATTACTTAATCACCAGCAATTATGCAGCATGCGGAGCTGGTCTGGCCGCTGGAGGTTTGCACACTCCTCTGTGGGCCGCTTCAGGCTCCCGGGGTGCCAGGTGGGGTCCCCGGTCCCCCATGTCTTCTCAAGTCCCTGAGAAACCACAGACCTGCCAGGGACCGCCCTGCCACCCACAGGCCCCTCTTCTGGGCAGGTGCTGCTTCCTCTGGGCAGCTGGTGCCCCAAAGAAACTGGTTGTTTCAAAGCCGAGCCCCCCCCCCCCCCGCCCTCCCCGCCACTCCTCTCTGGCCTCCGGTGCGCTTGGTGCGCTGGGACTCATCTTGTTGCTGTGCTCATCGCCGTGGGGGGTGGGGGAGCACCTGCCGGGAGCTCGCCTTCTGTCCTGGCATCCGCAGCCCTGCACCTTCCCAGCCCTGGGTCCTCAGGGTGTGTCTTCTGTCTGCCCCGGTTTTCCCTGCCTTTGTGAAGGAATCCGGGTAAAATCTGCTGCCGCCTGCCCGTGAACCCGTCAGGCGGAGGCAGGTTTTTCAGCTGTGGCCGGTGCTCTTCAACTTGGGCCGGTCCCTGATGGGAATAATGAGGAGGAGGCGCCTGGCGGCTGGAGGAACGCACCCCCCACCCCGCCGCAGAAGAAGTGGCTCCCCGGCCAAGCTGGCGCGCCCTCATTCCAGCCGCGGGGGGCCCACTCCCTTGACAACCCCCAGCCCGGCCGCTGCCCGCCCCGCGCCCGCCCTCCCCACACCGAAGCCAATTAAGCAGGTCTGTGAGCAGTTTAGTGGACAAAGCACATTGTGTCTTTGTCAGACGCTAATGAATGCACACTCCTTTTTTTTTTTTTGCTTTTTGGGGGCCTTTTTCTCCTGCAGAAGCCTCACGATGCTTGATGCCCTAAGTCTTGTTTCCTTTCATTCAGAGACCGACAGCTGGGATTCAGTGGAAGTGCAGTGGCTTTTGTTGGGGGAGGTGGATTAATGCTGAGTGACTAATTATGTGGGGCTTCCCAGAACGCAGGACTCCCTTGCCTGCCGCCTGGCGGCTCCCGCTCTGGCTTTGGTGCTCAGCTTGCTGGGGGTATGTGTGCGTGCATGCGTGTGTGTGTGTGTGCGCGCGCGCGCGCGCGCGCGTGTTGGGGGGGCAGTCTCTGAGTTTCTGCAGACGGCTTTGGGAGGGCGGGCGGGGGCGTGCGTGTGCTGGGGACAGCGGGGCCAGTCTCCTCTAGTGACCCCAGGGAGGAAGGTGAGCCTGTGGTCTCCCAGCGCCAGTGCTGGGCAGGAAGGGGGCTGCCTTGGGGCACAGGCTGCCGCTCCCTGGCCTCAGGGTGAGGCACTTGGAGAAGACATGCTCGCCCACCCCCCAAACCTGGGCACCCGGACAGGCCTGTGCCCCCAGGCCGGGCCACACATCAGGGCTGGGTGCCGGCCCTTCTCCTCCCTCCGCTGCGCCCCCACCTCCTTGGCGGGAAGCCTGCCCTTGGTCTGGCCTGGCACCTGGCCCAGCTCGGCCCACAGAGACCCTATTGTGCACACCCCACAGATCCACTTGGACGAGGAACGGAAGCGCAGTTGGGAGCCAGGGATCAGAGCAGGGACCGGCCGGCCGGGCTGGCCGTGGAGACGCACAGGTCCCGGCTTAGCGGCCCTTTGCAGCGCTGCGGCTGCTCCCGGGGCCCAGGAGGTCTGCTGGCGGGGGAGGCTCAGCCCGCGGCCTCTGGTGAGCGGGAGCCGCCTTCCTTCTCAGGTGTCAGGGCCCGCAGCATCCAGCCGGGACCCTCAGAATGTTCTTTGACGCTCTGTGCTGATTCGCTGGCTCCCCTGTGGACAGGGCGTGGGAAACGCTGGTGCCGCCAAGCCAGGCGTGTTAGTACCTGGTGATTCATCTGTTTCCACCCGGGGGGATGGAGCCTTCCCCAGAAGCCGCTAGTCAGGTGGCTGCAGGGCTTCGGGTCGGAAAAAGAGGCTTGCGTTGGGCGGATGCCTTCCCAGGAGGTCACGGAGCCGGGGCTGCGGAGGAAGGCCCAGCTCGGGCGCCCGTGGCCCGAGGCCCGTCTCTGGACAGCGGCTGTGCGTGGCGGCCCCGGGGCGGGCTGTGACGGGGCGCTGCGGCCCTCTGCCCCTCTGCAGCCTCCTTGCCTGCCCGATGGCCTCTGTTTGGGGGAGTGTGCGTGTTCGGTTCCAAGGCTCGCTGGGAGCCGCCTGGTTCTGGGCTGGGAGCTGAGCCCGGGGGGCTAAGGTAGCCCCCCACCTGCGAGAAAGTCAGCTCACTGGGGTCCTCCGGGTGCTGGCACCGCAAGGAGCACGGCTGGCTGGTGGGTGGGGGGCCTCAGCCTCGGAGCGCCCTGTGTCTGAGGCCTGGCTCTGCCGCCCGGTGGCTTTGGGAGCCAGATCATCAGGTCCCCTGATCAGACCCCGGCCCCCTCTGCAGTTTGGGGCTGAGCCTCGTCGGCGCATGAGGGTTGTGAGAGAGCGGCAGCTGTAGGCACACGCCGAGTGTCCGTCGCCTCCCTGCCTTCTCCTTTTGAGCTGATGGTGCTGGTTTCAGGATCCTCATTCTCAAACGTTTCGTTGGCAGATGAGTTCATTCAGAGAACCCCAGAGGTGCGGCCTGCTGGGCCCGAGCCCGGCGCTGCCTGGTGGGGGGGGCTGCAATTCGGAGAATTTTGTCGCCCGCGATGGCCCCCATTGGCGGCCCTCCCCGGCTCCTTCTGCACCCCTGAGGGCCTGGTGGGTGCTGGCCCTGCTCGGGGTGTTGGCGCAGTGGACTCGGGTCAGCCCCAGCCCCTGCCCCTGCGGGGCTGACTTCCTATGGGGGGGACGGCGGGGTGAGCGCGGTGGGTGGAGCCGCCTGGCCTGCCTCCCGGCAGATCCAGACACAGAGATCGGGCGTGGGAAGGGAAGCGGAAGCACAGAGAAGTCGGCTCTTGGCCCCAGGAACACACAGCACAGAGTCGGGCCCAGCCCTGCCTCTGTCTCCAAAGCGTGTGTGCTAACCACGGCCGCATCCTGCCTGCGCTGCCCGGCCCGGCCACTCTGAGGAAGCGGGGCAGGGCCGGCAACTTCCCTTTAAAAGAGGAGGTTCGGAGGGTCGGGTGGGAAGTGACTCGGCTGCCTGGCTGCAGGGGGATGGGGCGACGTGCCTGTCACCTGGGCCGTGGGTTTCCACTGAGTCACCTGCGGGTCTGGGGCTGGGGGAGGAGCAGGTTAATTCTGAGAGCGAGAGAGGTCTGTGCAGGACTTCCTCTGTTGACGCGGCACCTGGGTTTCAAGGACGCAGGGTTAGAAAAACACTTTAAACGCACGGCGTCAGCGAGAGCCTCACCTCCCGGCTGACTGTGGCGCGAAAGCAGCACGTGTTTTCTAAAGGAAGGTGCTTCCTCGGCCCGGCCCTGCCTCTGAACAGCAGCCAGCGTCTTTTCCATTGAGAAATAGTCATGTTTTTAAAAGAACAAAGGAAGTTCCCCTGTGGCCCAGCAGGTTAAGGATCTGGCTTTGCCACAGCCGTGGTGCGGGTTCGATCCCTGGTCTGGGAACTTCCACGTGCTGTGGGTGCAGCAAAGAGGCGGGGGGGCGGGCAGGGAGAAGAGAAAACCATGCGTTTGGCTGAAAGGACAGCTGGGTGGCAGGGACCAGGCCGGGGGCTGGAAACCCCGGAAGCAAGGCTGGCGGGGGTGGGAGCGGGGACGGGGGGTTGTCCAGAGGGCATCAGTCCTCGGGTCCCCAAGTGCTGGGCAGCAGCCTGAAGGTCCCGCAAGAGCCAGGACTGGCCCTGTTCGGCCTGACTGTGACTTTGGTGGGTGGCCGAGGCTGTCGCCGGCAGAGGCCGCGGGGCAGTGCCAGGCCGGGCTGAGGGTTTGCGCCCTCCTGGGGTACGGAGAGTGCCTTTCCTGTTTCATGTCTCGTCTATAAATAGTGAAAGGATGTGGCTTCGCGGACTTGATTGAGCGTCTAGATTGCTTTCCTCAACAACACAACCATAACAACTCCTCGCACAGACGGCTGCTTTCATCCAGCGCCGTAAAACCCCCGGCAGGCCCTGTGTTCAGCTGGCTCATGCCCCTCCAGGCAGTGGCCAGCTCCGCCCTTTTTTTTTTAATTCCCAGTTTACAGGTGGGAAAAACTGAGGCCGTGAGATGAAGAGGCTGACACAGGGCATGGGGATCTGAGGCCTGCTGGCGCCAGCTTTTGCCTTCATGTACGGGCATATCCAGAACTTTCCAGAGTCTTCTCAGAGGCTTTAACGAGCGGCTGGCTTCGGGGCATCGTGACTGTGGGTCAGGGTGTGTTTGATGCCCTCGAGGTTCCCAGCGGGGCTGTCTCTGGGGGCCCCACCCCTGCCCCGCCGCCGACAGCCTAGGAGGCGGCTCTGGTTTGCTGCGCCTCTCAGACACGCCTCTCTTCTCTGGGCTTCAGTTTCGTCCTCTGTACCTGAGCGTGTGGGGTTAGGGGGCCCCTGAGCTCCCCTCCAGCTGCCTCCTGGCAGGACCCTGGGGAGGGGGTTGGGGGGTGGGTGCCCAGGAGTCAGGCCTGGCCGTGCAGCAGGGCAGCTCCTGCTAGTCTGGCGCCAGCTCTGGGCTCTGGTGTCCTGACCACTTGGCCTGCTGTGCTGGGGACACACCTGCTGGAGAGCGGGCAGCGGTGGGCAGAGCAGGTGGGCAGAGGAACGCCCCCTGCCAGGGGGGTGTCTGTGGCTTCTGCCCCTGGCATTTCCTTTCTCAGGCGTCGCTCCGCTTTGCTCTGCTCTCTGAGAACACGGGGGGGGGGGGGATATTTGTATTTTGGTGGTGAATGACCCCTTTTTTATCAGTTTTATGATTTTAGCCATTTAAGGTGTACACATCAGTGGCGTTTAGTACATTCACAAGGTTATGTCCACAGACGATGGTTCTGGAACTTTTTCATCACCCCGAACAGAAACCCCACACCCATTAAACAGGCACCCCCGTTCTGGCCCGCCCCCGGGTCTGGCAAGCACTAATCTGCTTTCTGTCTGTGCCTTTACCGATTCTGGACATTTCCCGCGAGTGGAGTCAGACAGGAGCCCCCGGCCCTCTTATCTGCTACTTTAACTGCGTGTGTCCATGCGTCACGCCTCTGACGCTGGACTTGACCTGCCTGGCCCATCCGGGATTGGCTGGCAGTGGACACTGAAGTCCCTGAGCCAGCGTGGACGGAAGTCCAGAGGAGGTGGGTGCTGGGGGTGGCGGATGCCCGGAAGGCTTCCTGGAGGAGCCGGTGCTCATCCCTGTGCCCGTGTGTCTGCCCCTGGCAGCTGGGGAGCGCTGGCGAGTGGGGCCTGTCCGTCCCGGGCACGTTACGACGGCCTTCAGCCCCGGCCTGCTCAGAGCTCCATGTCAGCTCTCGGCCTCCGCGCCTGTCCCCAGGCCTCGACTTCTGCCAGCCAAGCCCCAGTGGGCCCACAGGGCTCCAGGGCCAGTGCCCGCTGCCTGGCGCTGCAGGAACTGGGGGTGGGCTTTTACTGAGCACTTATTGGTTGCTGGGGTCTAGGCGGTTACAGGGGAGAGCAGGCACGTGCTTCCAGGACCAGACTTCGGGGCAGACGCCTTAAGCGGCCGCCGAGCAAGGCCTGGGTGTCCCAGGCCTGCTGCGGCCTTGGGGTGCGTCCGCCGTGGAGACGCCGGCCGGGGCGGGTCAGCGGGCCACAGGAGCGGCGGAGGCATCGCTGGGAAGTGAGGCTTTGGCGGTGGTGCCCGTCCGTGCCGTCTGCCTGCTTCCCGGCTTTCGCCAGGGGTCAGGGCGTGTCTTTTCCTGGACCCTCGGGGTCAGCTCGGAGTCACGGGCCGTACCCCTGGGAGGTGCCCTGCCGTGTGTGTGCGCAGAGAAGCCTTGGGGGCTTTTAGCCACAGACAGGTCCCCTCCACGTCGCCCTCAGGGCCCTGGACAGTGTTAGCACGTGGACACCTGCTCGGCCCGGGGGGGGAGGGTCCCCGGTCCCCACATCCCAGGGTCGCAGGTTGGCGCAGCTCTGAAGCGCAGGGGCCACTGGGCACAGAACCCCCGCCCCGTGTTTCGCACTGGGCGGCCCTTCCTGCTGGGGGTCTCCTCCCACCCCGCCCACTGCCCTAGGCTGGGAGCTTCTGGGAAAGGTGGCCTGACCTGTCCTTCACACCTGGGGGTGAGCTGGTCGGGTCAGCACACTGCCTCCTGCCCGGTCCCTTCCTGGCACAAAGCCGCTGCCTCGAGTGGGTGCCCATCAAGGGGGTGTGGACGCCCCTGGAGGCCCAGCCTCTCCTGCCAGGCAGCCCGCCCCGCTCTGCAGCCCAGGCCTCCCAGAGCCCGCCCCCGCCCCCCGCCCCGTTTGTGGCACTGTGGGTCTTGGGCCTTCCTGGCCTGGCCACTGGGGGTCTGGCCCGGAGCCCCCTCCACCCGAGCGATGGACGCAGACCTTGGAGCTTTCAGAGTTTCCTGGAAGGAGCGCTGGGGTCCCAGTTTCACGGAGGCCTTAGTGAGGCGGCAGGTGCATGGGGGGGGCTCCCCTCCAGCGCCCACACTGGGGCTCTTCATCCTGAATCACGCAGACAGGCTGCCAGGCCACGGGCTGCGGGACAGGTGGGCGCCCGGTGGGAGCTGCTGTCACAGTGGGAGGCCAGGCCGGAGCCTAGGTCCGCTGTTGAGCTTTTCGGCGGTGACGTGCCGTGTTTAGATCCTCTCCGCTGGGTCTGGCCTTGCTCTGAGTGTGAGCCTCTGTCCCTACCCGTCCCTGCCCCCCCGTCCATCACCGGGCTGGGTGTCAGGCTTGCGTCTCTGAAGTGCTTGAACTGGTTGTTCTTTTAAGCTGGGTAAACGGTCCCCCGTCCTTCTGTTGACACTGTTAATTTGCTGAACAAACTCTCGCCCCACAGAGGGCTCAAAAGCCAGCCTCACCCAGCCCGGCCCAGAGCGGGCGGGTCCTGGGTGTCCCATTCATCTCTGGGAGAGCAGCAGGCCCGGGAGACGGCTGGGGTTCGAGAGGGGGCCGTGAGGTGTCGGAGACGGGGGGGACAGGCGCGGGGCTGGAAAGACCCTGGTCCTGGTGCCAAGGGGATGCTCGGCCGGCCGCCTCACTGGGGGCCGCTCGGAGATGGGACGGCTGCCTGGCTCCTGGGGCCCTGCCTCCTGTCCCCACCCTCATGAGCCAGCGCGCGTCCCAGCCAAGCCACAGGCACCTGCGCTGGACGAGACCGGCCGGCCTCGGCGTTAGCGGGGCCCCGGGGCAGGCTGCCCCCCGCTGACAGCCCTCGGGTGCCGGGCCCCGGAAGTGCGCAGGGAGCGGCCCCGGCCCGGCCCCCTCCCCCCGGGTTGTCTCGGGCCCACGGCAGGGGGATACGTGTGGGAGTGGGTGGGCGGCAGGCTCTGGAAAGATCTGGCGGTGCCTGAGCAGCGCGGACCAGGCGCGGGGCTCGGGGACCCGCCGCCTCCCATTTCCTCTCGGTTTCGGTTGTCGATAAGCGGAAACTACGCGCTTACTGGAAATGAGAGGTTTGGGGGAGAAGCCCGAGTTTTGAGTGTGTGTGTTTTTCCCTGACAGTTTTTCAGTAAGAGATGCTGAGCTGCTGGCCTTGGGGCCTCGTCTCCCCTGTGCCCGCAGATGGCAAAGGGGTGACGACCCCTGGACCTTCCTGTCCCCCTGAGGGTCTCTTGACCCCACTCACCAGGCTGGTCCTGGCTCCCGGGGGAGCCCCACGGGGCGGGACTCCTGGTTGGGAGCCAGATGGGGGAGGCCAGGCAGGGCCGTGTGTCCCGGCATCCACCGTGGCAGGGGCTCGGCCCGTGGCTCATCGTCCCCCGTGGTCCAGGGCTGGACAGCACAGGCGCTCGGCTGGTACAGGGGGACCTGGGGCCAGGTGGGCTCGGAGCTGGAAGTGGAGGCAGGCGGGCAGGTCCAGGTTTCAGGAGGCCTGGCTTGCACCTTGCGCACTGGGGTTGCCGCGTTCCAGCGTCCCCCCGGCCGGGCTGCGGTGCTGCCACGTGGGCTGTGTGACCTTCCTACGCTTGCCCACCTCTCTGAGCTCCCCTTGCTTGTGGAAAGGTGGGACCGCGGCTCCGTGAGGGGCAGGGAAGCCACGCTGAGCTGCGGAGGTTGCCTCACTGCCCGTCTGTGGTTACTTTTAAGTCGGCGTCATATTTCGAGAAGGTCGGAGAATTCACACCGGTCTGTGAGAAGTGACGCAAGGGATCCGGTGTGGGGTGGTGTCTGTCTCCTGGGGGGATGTGTCACTTTTCCTTGAATCCACACTGGGGCCTGTTCCAGAAAGCTCCCTGAGGCCAGCCAGCCCAGGATGTGGACGAGCTGCTCGTGTGAGGGCAGAAGGTCCGAGAGTCTTCCTGCAGGGAAGAGCCCACACACCAGCTGGCCAGGCTGCGGGCCGTCCCCAGGGTGCGACGGTGCAGGCCTGTCCCTCGTCACCGGGCCTGGGTGCAGCTCGCTGGGTTCTGTCTGCAGGTGCTCGCTGTGTCCTCGGTGCCTCGGGGACTGTGCTGGGCCCAGGGGGAGACTAGGGCTGTGAGTGGATGGATGGCCAAGGGAGCAAGCCTGGGGGGCCTGGGTGGGGGTGGGGGTGGGCAGGTGGCCTGCCTCCGCTGGGTGAGGGGGGAGCCCGAGAGAAAGGCCCTGGTGGTGTCGCTGGGCGGGGCGGATCACCCCGCTAGGCTCGTGCGGCGGAGCCATGCAGCGGGGGCCGCGCCCCTTCGGCCTGTGGCCCCAGGCTCCATTCCCTGGCCAGACAGGAAGGAAGGGCCGTGCAGGCACTGTGGGTGAAGGTGGTGACAGGCATCCACCCTGCTGTGACCCGCCTGCTGCACGGAAGGGGTGCAGGGGGCTGGGGCCCAGAGCCGTCCCCCCGGCCGGCTGGGAGCCCCCCGGTTCCCAGGCCTCTGAACCAGCCCCCCCCGCCAGTCCTCCGCTGCCCATCGGGTTTTTGGTTTCACTTGATCTTGTAGGCATGTAAGAGCACGTCGTCCGTTCTGGCCCTCCTGGGCTGGGGAGGTCGGGTGGTCAGGCAAGAAATCCAGGCCCCTGGTGGCCTCTGGCCACTCTTGGTGGCAGGAGAGGTTAGGAACCGCATTCAGATCTGGGGGGACCCCGGGATGGGCTGCTCGTCCGTAAGACGGGCCTGGCGTGAACCTGCAGGGCCAGGCGAGTGTGGGGGGTGCAGCCGGCAGAGTCCAGGGCCGGGGCCAGGAGCGGGGAGGGGGGTCCTAGCTGCTTCACTGTGGGACCCACGTCACACCTTGGTGTCCCCGCCAGCATGTCACGCAGACCCGGACGCAGAGCAGGGCTGCCCCCGGGGGCCTGCCGGTCAGCGGGAGAGGACAGGAGCACCGGTTGGGGGCCTGCCGGTCAGCGGGAGAGGACAGGAGCACCGGTGGGGCCCCCCCCCGCCCCACGTCCCCTGCGCCTGCGTGCAGAGGCGGGAAGTCGGCAGAATCGGTTCTGGCTTCAGCGTGGAGCTTGCGCTGCAGTTGCTGACTTAATTAATCGAGTGTGGATTAAGCCCTCCCCATGGCCCTGGGCTGCGGGCATCGATCCCCGCCCCCGCTGCCTCCCGACAACAGGGCGGGGGGCGGGTCCGGCCCGGCCTGCTGGAGCCGAGGGTCTGCCCGGCCTCCCTGGGGCGGGGGCCGCGGGCTCGGCCGCGTGGGTCTCCGGGGCGTTGGCGTGAGCCCAGGGAAGGGTGCCCCTCCAGCCGCCCTCCAGCTTGAGGACGCGCGGTTCCAGTCTTGGGGGGGCGGTTGGGAAGCCCCCCTGGGGAGCAGGGCCTTGGCGGCAGCAGGCTTTTGTCACACGGCCAGGTCCCAGAGCCCTGCGCTCCCGGCTGTGCCCGTGGCTGCGCTGGCCAGGCGGTGGCCTCCCCGGGGTGGGCCTGGGCCGCAGCGGGGCCATCTCCGGGAAGCCGCTGGACCTCGGCACCAGGCTTTCTGTCCGTCGTCCACTTCCCACGCCGAGGGGGGGCCGCAGCCGCGGGGCATTGTTTTCCTCGCGGTGGGAAAAGTGGCTTCCGTCCCACACAAAGGGCTTTCCCGTGTTCCTGCACTTCCTCTTCCCAGCGAATTCTGAGCATCTAAGGGTGCAGCGCGGGGGGAGGTTGCAGACGGAGGGCCCAGGGTGCTGGGAGCCGCTGCTGCGCCCCCGCCCCGCCGAGGACTGGGTTTCCGCCGCCGCCGTTCTGGCCAAGGGTCAGCAGTGGTCCAGGGCTGGGGTCCGTCTGAACCAGACCTGGCTGGTCCCTCTTCTGGGTCGCCAGGCCCTCTGCAGCCCGACTGCCCCCCTGCCGCTTTCCTGAGGCCTGGGGGCCAGGCCAACAGCCCTGAGCTGCCCCAGCCCAGCAGCTTCCCCACAGGCCAGAGGACACGGCTCAGCTGGGCACCGGCCGGTTCCCTGCGGTCACATCCCGGGGCGATGGGGCCACAGCTGCTGGGGGGGCGGCAGCCCCACACTGCAGCCTCCAAACTCAGCCGCTGCGCCCTGGGCTGCCCCAGGCACACCCCACCTGAGCCCCGCTGCCCGCTGTCCCCGGAGCGGGGAGGGGAGGAGAAGGGGAGTGTGGCCGGCCGCCTTCGCGGGGCCCCTGGCACAGCGCACGGGCTGCGTCCTAGCCCGTCCCTCGTACAGGCGTCTGGACAAAGGACCGTGGGGGCTCGTGGGGGGGGGCGGGGGGCTGTGAGGTGTCGCCTGGTGTTCCTTTCCCCTCTCCCGGGGGCTCTGTTCGGCCAGAGCCAGGCCGTCTTGTCTGTTGCCAGCGGGAAGGCACCCTGGGACCCCCGGCGGCCGTAGATGTCATGTCTTGAGCATGTCCCCTTTAGTGGCTGGTGCCTCCCGGAAGGTGTGTGCCCCGGCTGGGGCCTGGGGGCCTCAGGCTGCCCTCTGCCCACCCCTTCGAGCCCTGGCCAGGAACAGGGTGGGGCTCGCTGACTCCTCCCCCAGAGGGGCGGAGTCTTGGGGGGAGTCTGGGGCCCCATCGTCCCCTCTCTCCTGGCCTCAGTCCCCCTTCAGCAGCGGGTCAAGAGCCTTCTCCGTGCGGTCTGCAGGTGGCCCCGGAGCCTGGGCTGGGACAGGGGTCTCAGGACTCCCGGCCAAGCGGCCCAGGAGTGGGCCTGCCTGCCTGCCCGCCTGCCTGCCTGCCAGTGGGTTAGGGGTCTTTGCTTCTGGGGAGGGCCATGGCAAGCCACCCGCGCCCCCGGCCCCCAACACCAGGGACCCCAGGGATCCTGGCAGCGGGAGGGTGCTGAGCAGGGGCCCAAGGACTCGGGCAGAGAGCTCATGAGAAGGGGCAGTGCCAGCTGGGGAGTGGGCTCCAGGCAGGCGCCCTGCTGCGGACCGGGCCGGGCCCAGGTCGAGGGGCGGGCGGGCCTTCAGCTGTGGCGGGGGGACCCCTGCCGCCGCAGCTTGGTGGCCCCTCGCTGGAGGCGGGCTTTGCCGGGGATGTGCCTCCTTTACTGCTCACACAGCCACCCTGCCTGCAGCTGCCAGACGGGACTCTGGACCTCAGAGGTGGCGGGAAGAGGGGCTGGGAACAGACGCTGGGGCAGGGCTGTCCCGTGGAGGGGCAGGTAGGGCCAGTTGAGGACAGGACGGCCCGTTCCAGCCGGTGGCTCCTTCCACCCGGGCGCTTGGGCCAGGGACCTGCAGAGCTGTCACTTTCCGTGTTGGGTGGCGCAGCCCCTGCCGGCTTTGGAGGGCAGCCCCGGGCCCCGCAGACGTGGCCTCCAGCCAGGGTCTCCAGCTCTTCTGCGGCATGTCCTGGTCCCCAGGCATCCTGGGATGGGTCCCCTCTGTGCCTGGCGAGCCCTGTGTCCCCATGGCTTCTCTAAACCGACGCACCTCCCCCGGCGCAGGGGACATGTTCTCAGGGACGCCCTGGCAGCGGCGTGCGAATCGAGCCTGCAGCGACGGGGCGGGAGCCCCTGCCACCCAGCGGGCCACGCGGCGGTGCCCACCCCGAGACCGCCCCGCTCGACCATAAGCGCCTGGAGGGCAGACCCGAGGAAATCCCTCCTCACTGCAGAGTCTGCCCTCACGGGGGCTGAGGGGGGGCGGGAGCTGTCATCTGTCCCCTGGGGGTGGCAGATGGCCCGCTTAGCTTAGAAAGGAAAACAGCACAATTTAGAATTAGTCCCGGGTGAAAGGGTGAAAGGTCGAGGCAACATCTGTCTCCGGAGGCCTTCTGGAGCTGCATTTCTATGGAGCGGCGCTGGGGGAGGGCGGGACCCGCCACAGAGGAAATATCGGGCGGGAGCAGAGCCTGGCGGCTGGGGGCCGTTTGGCTCCTCGGGCCCCTCCGCAGCCCTCCCCCCGCTGCCCCCCGCCCCCGCCACTCCCCTGCCGCAGCAGCCGGGACAGGACAGGTATGGACGGGGCGGGGGGGCGGGGGGCACACGCTGCGGTGACCTCCTGGGAGAAGCAAGGAAGGGAGAGCCATCGAGGGCCCTGCAGCCGTGGGCAGTGCTTGTCCGATTGGTGGGCTCCTGTCGTGGGCCCTCGGCACTGCCCCCCCAGCCCCCAGCCCCCCAGCCCCCAGCGGGAGGCGCTGTTCCCATCGTCGTCGTCGTCATTGTCGGGGCCCCTCTGGGAGGTCCCAGAATTGCCAGGCAGGTGTTGGGTGCAACTTCCCTCACTGACCCGCCAGGACACGTGTTGAGGACAGGAAGGCAGGAGGGCTTGGTCGCTGTCTGGTGGCCCTGGCCACGTCTGAGCAGCCGCTTCTTGGGGAAGTCCAGACGCTGTGGGCAGAGAAGGTGGCAGGTGTGGCCCCAGGAAGCGGCTGCAGCCCGGTGGCAGAGATGCAGACAGGACGGAGGGGAGCGAGAGGCAGGGCTGGGGGCTGCCCAGAGCGGGAACAGAGCTCAGGTCTGGGGGGCAGGACTGGGGTGGGGGGCGCTCTGGGACTGGCTTGAAGCTGCTCCGCCCACCCCAGGCCCAGACCCCGCCTACCTGGCTGGGAGCTGCCCTCTCCAGCTCAGGCACCTGGCCAAGCCCTGGCTGTACCCCTCGCCCGGGGGGCGCTCCCCCACAAGCACCTGCCTCGGCGGCACCCCCTCCAGAGGCTGCCCCTCCCTCTCAGCCCTCCTGTCCCAGAGCTGGGGTGCGGACGGTGGACGGCAGCCAGGCCTGGCCCTGGAGCCGGCCCGGCCGGGCAGCGTGCCTCCGCGGCAGTGTCCGCCAGGCCTGGGCGGGAGTGGGGAGGACAGTGGACCCTCTCAGCTGCTGCGTTCCCCCACGCAGGGGCCTCCCAGGCTCCCGCCCCGCCCGCTGGGCTTGGCGGCCGCCGCACCCGGCCGGGAGCAGCTGCCGCCCGCGTCCCCAGCCACAGGCGCACCTGCTCCCCGGCCGCCCTTTGTCCATGCTGCCGACACCCGATTCACTGGGCGTGTTTTCCCTCTCTCTGGCCCAGCACAATACAGCCTGCTGGCCGTGACGCTCCCGGTCCAGGCGGATTCTCCCACAGTCCCCCACATTAGGCTCCCCGTTCCGGACCAGGGGAGGGGCCCACGCTGGAGGGGAGGGTTGGCGTCTGGGCGGGGCCTCGTGGTCCACATGGGAACACTCAGCGTTCTGACACATCGAGGTGCGGAGCAGGGGGCTCCTGTCTTGGTGGCGGTTCCCAGCGTGTCCCCCCCGCCCCCTCGCAATGAGGCCCGGCCCACGGAAGGATGGCGCTGGGCAGAGCGGGCTGGGCCTCGTGTCCCCGCCCTGGTGGGCTTTCCTGCCCTTGGAGCTGGCGGTGGGCGGGGGGACCAGCACAGAGCGGGCGAGGGAGGGTCCCTCCCCGCTCTGGGGGCCGAGCGCCCTGTCCAGCACCACCGCCGGCCCGCTCCAGCGTAGCTGCCCAAGGAAAAAGAGGCTTTTCTGCGGTGGGAGCGGGCCAGCTCCCGCCTGACAATGGAGGCCATTGATGGGTTGGGGGAGGTGCTGCCTCTGGTCCCCCCCCAGCTCTCGGGGCTCCCGGTGCCACTCAGGCCGGGACCAGGCGCCTGTAACTGGATCCACGCACAGTGAGCGGGGCTGGGCCACCCTCCCCCAGTCCCGGGTGTGGCCTTGCAGCAGCCCAAGGTGCCAGGGCACCGGCTGCAGGGGGCGCACCCCAGGTCTCTGCCCTTCCCGGGGCCCCCCTTCCTGCCTCCGCGTCCTGAGCGGGCTGAGTTACCCCCCCGCCGGACCCCTCCCAGCACGGCAGCTGGTTTTCTTTAAGCTGGTTGGCTTGGGACTTTTGGCTTCTGGCAACAGATGGTGGGCCCGAGTGGCCATTTTGCGTCCTCCCCACCCGCCCTGCCCAAGCCACAGCCATGGACGAAAGCCTTCAGGGACACATGCCTCCTAGGCCACGAGGACGGGGCAGCGGCCCAGCTGCTGGGACACACGGACCCCAGGGCCCCAGACTGCCAGGCCTCCGGGGGCAGGGCCTCTGCGGGGCCTTCCCGCCCCCTCTTCCCGGTGCCCGCTTTGCTTTTGGCCCCTGGGGCAGGCGGGGGAGGCCGGGCGGGCTGGCATTTGCTGGGGGTCCCCCCCGCCCAGCGAAGCCGGCACCAGGGAGCAGCCCCTGCCGGTGGGTTCTGGGAGCCCCGCCCTGGTCCAGGTGGGAGGGGGCCCGCCCAGCCAGCACCGGACCGAGGGCCCAGCGTGGTCGGAGCTGCCTTCCCGGCCTGCGGGCGGGGGCGGGGGCCACGTTCTGCCTCAGAGGCTTTGCTGCTGGGAAGAGGGACGCCTGGCTGGTCCCAGGGCCGCCACTGTCCCCTGGAGTGCGAGGCCATGAGGTGACCTCAGTGGGCAGTTGGTGGCCCAGCCTCTAGAAGCTGAACCACCAGGGGGCGGGGGCAGGCGCTGTGCCCTCTCCTGCAGGGAACAGGGGAGACCAGGCCCAGGGGCACCCACGTCGGGGTTCATCTTCTCCCATCACAACCCAAGCAGCGTGTGCCAGGGGAGGGCGCCCACCTGGCCCGGGCCAGCCTGGACCCTGGCTTCCCCAGCGGTGCGGTGGGCGCGTCTCCCCGCTGATACTGTGGGGACATCTGTTGTAATGTGAGGTGGGGTGCCGGCCGGCACGAGCCCCGTCACCTGAGGCCCTGACAGAATTTCACCCCGAAAAGAGGTCGGGAAGCCGGGCCACGTGGTGTCTGCGTCCTTCCCACTTTGTGGTTGTACTGCCGTTGAAAGGAGAGAAAGCTGGGAACTCTTAACACCCAGATAACACGCGTGCGTCCCAGGAAAGCTGGAGAGGAAGGAAACAGACAAGCCCCCACTCCAAAACAAGAGACCTTATAGGGCACCCATTTCGCTCCACCGAGAACAGCTGCGCCCTGCCCGGGCGGCCCCTTCTCAGCGGCCACCAAGGTGCAGGCAGGCGCCTGCATGGGTTTTAAAATCTAACCCAGGTCCTGCAGAACTTTCTGGGCTGTACCTCATTTCTCCAATTAACATAATCTTTTTTTTTTTTTTTAATAGAGGTGAAATTCACCTAACATAAAATTAACCACTTTAAAGCATACGGTTCCTGGGTGTTTGGCACAATTGTGGGGTTCTGCAACCGCACCCCCGTCTGGGCCCGGAAGCCTCTCGTCACCCCTCGAGAGGCCGGTGCCCAGCTGTGCCTGCTGCCCAGGGTGGGGGAGCTGGGACTCACCCTGGCATGTCTCCTGCAGCTGCAGTGGGGCCTTTGCAGGCCAGCGATGCCAGGCCTCCAACCCCTGCCTCAGTGCCCCCTGCAAGAACGCCGGGACGTGCCACACGCTGGACCGTGGCCACGTGGTGGACTACACCTGCACGTGCCGCCTGGGCTTCTCGGGGCCGCTGTGCCTGACGCCCCTCGACAATGCCTGCCTCTCCAGCCCCTGCCTCAACGGTGGCACTTGTGACCTGCTTACACTCACCGAGTTCAAGTGTCGCTGCCCCCCAGGCTGGTCAGGTAGGGACACCCAAGGGCCCTCAGTGGATCCTCAGCCCTCAGGAGGGCTGGGCAGGCCCGGTCCCCCCGCCCCAGCTGCCCAGGTAGCCCGATGTACTTGGCAGAGTCAGGCCCCCATCCATGCAGCTGGAAGAGGGTCCCAGGCTCTGCTTAGGGTCCATTAAATTCAAGTCTGTGAGCCAGAAATCGCTCAGACCCCCCGCCCCTACTGCCACGAGAGCCTCCATGTCCTTTTCCAGCCCTGGAGGTGGTGGTTTTCCACCCGAGGGCCCCCACCCCTCCCTGCCCCTGTGAGGAGAGGGGACACCCCCACCTGCTTCCTGCCAGGAGGGCACCAGTTTTACGAGCACGGTTCAGGGAGTTCCCATCTTGGCTCGGCAGGTTAAGAGCCTGACTGCTGTGCATGGGGATGCGGGCTGGATCCCTGGCTCGCTTGGCGGGACGAGGATCCGCCGCTGCCACAAGCCGCAGCATAGGTCACAGATGCGGCTCAGATCCCGCGTGGCTGTGGCTGTGGTGCAGGCCGGCAGCTATAGCTCCGATTCAACCCTCAGTCTGGGAACCTCCATATGCCATGGGTGCGGCCCTAAAAAGACCAAAAAAATGAGAGAGAGAGAGAGAGTATGGGCCGTGGAGGGACAGTCTGGGTCAGTGCTCCCTGTCGCCCTGGGTCCTGGGATGGCCACTCAGCTTCTAAGTTGGTTGGGGTCCTGAGGTTTGCTCCACCCCCTGCTGGCGCCTCCTCCGCCTCGCTCTCAGGGCCGCCCGGTGCTGGGGGCAGGGAGGCTGCCTGACCCTCTGGCCCCCTCGCCCCCCAGGGAAGACGTGCCAGCAGGCCGACCCCTGCGCCTCCAACCCCTGTGCCAACGGCGGCCAGTGCCTGCCCTTCGAGGCCACGTACATCTGCCGCTGCCCGCCCGGCTTCCACGGCCCCACCTGCAGGCAGGACGTCAACGAGTGCAGCCAGAGCCCCGGGCCGTGCCAGCACGGCGGCACCTGCCACAACGAGCTCGGCTCCTACCGCTGCGCCTGCCGCGCCGCCCACACCGGCCCCCGCTGCGAGCTGCCCTACGTGCCCTGCAGCCCCTCGCCCTGCCAGAGCGGGGGCACCTGCCGCCCCACGGGGGACACCACGCACGAGTGCGCCTGCCTGCCAGGTACCGCCTGCCGGCCCCCGCGGGTGGGGGTGTGTTCGGGGGCCGCCCCGCTTCCCCCGGCCGGCGGGCTGGGGATGCCCGGTGTGGAGGGAGCCTCACCCCTGCCCTCGCGGCCCCTGGCACCTGGTCCCCGCGCTGAACGTCCCGGGCTGGTGGGCATCAGCCTTCTTCAAGCCACTCGGGGGTCCCTGGGGCCACGTGCAACTTACAAAACCCCACCGCTGCAGGGAGCACCCTTGCTTGTGCGGCCCCGGGGCTTGCCCAGCTCCCCGGGGTGGGGACAATGGGGCTGGGGCTGGCGGGTCACTCGCCCCCGTGCTGTCCCTTCCTCCTGGCCCTGCTTGTCTGCCAGGGCGGGGGTGGGGGGGGAGACTGGCAGGCGGGCAGAGCCCCCACCGTCCCTGCAGCAGCTGCCCTGTTCCTGTTGGGTGTCCCAGACTTTCCGCTGTAGTTTTCATTTGAGTAAGTTGTGCTGCCGCTGATCTAAAATTAATGATAATGATGAGGAGTCAGCCGCACACCCACGGTTAGGCAGGGGCCAGGAAGGGGCGGGGTTTCGGGAGAGGCGGGGCGCGGGGAGCTGGGCTTGGCGGGGTGCGGGAGCCGGAGGGGCCCAGGGTCCGGCTGACCCAGGGGTGAACCCAGACCTGCCCCAGCCCCCACGGTGCCCCGGCCAGCCCGGGGCCTGCAGAGAGGAAGTGCCCTGCCTGCCCGCCGAGCGCCAGGCCCCGGCCTCGTCACTGCAGCGGCCACCTCTGACTGCAGACAGCAGGTGCGCACATTTCCTGCGTGTCGCTGGGCGCTCCCCTCGCCGCCTGCCGGCCCTGGCGCTGCTGGCCGCCCGGCTGGCCCGCTCTGCTCTCCCGGGGCTGAAGGCAGACCCCTCTTGCCAGGCCTGCTCCTGGCTTCTGGGTTCAGATGCCCTCTTGGTGGCTGTGGGACCTGGAGTCTGGCCACTCGGGTCAAGAGGGGCCGTGGTGAGGGCCACCCCACACGTGGAGTGGGTGCTGGTCCCCAACCCCCACACGCCGTGGGACTGGAGTGCGGGCTGCAGTGGGGGGCTCGGAGGGAGCGGCCGGAGCGGGGCAAAGTCACCTGGGAGGGGCGGTCATTAGTAACCGGCTGCAGCTCCGGCTATTGCCGGCACCTTTCTGGTTGATGATTGAACCAGCGGGAGTTGGATGGATTAATAGCTAACTGGCTGCCCGCCGAGGCGGTGCCGGGAGGCCGGCTGGGCTGGGGGTGGGTCAGCGCCGCCGTCCCTGGGAGGCGGAGGCTGCGTCTGCACTGCCCCCCGGGACTGCCCCCCTGGGTCCCACCGTCTCCCGTCGCCAGCTTGGTTCCCAGGCCCGGTGCAGCCCCTTGCAGAATGGGAAACCCGCGGCCGCACACTGGGTGCCACAGAGAGCTGGCCGCCCACAGCCAGTGCCCGCTCGTGGGAGAACACCTTCCACCACAGAACTTCTAGAAGCCGTGCCCTCGTGTCCATCCGCTCAGCCGGCCCTTCTCAAGATGGTCGCTTGGGGGGAGCGTGTCGCCCATGGGCTCGGGCGTGCAGCGGTCACGGTAGCGGGAAGGCAGGCCCTGGGGTGCAGGCCCCGGGGGCGCCAAGGCGGTGGCAGGCCGCGGAGGGCAGCTCTGTCCAGAGCCGGTGTCGTGGGTCCGGCCAGGAAGGTGCCGGAGCCCCAGGAGAGCGCGGTGGGGCCGGCGGGACGCAACCCCCCGCCAGCCCCGCAGGGAGGCCTGAGCGGCGCTGCCTCCTCCGCCGCAGGCTTTACCGGCCAGAACTGCGAGGAGAACATTGACGACTGTCCAGGAAACAACTGCCAGAACGGAGGCGCCTGTGTGGACGGTGTGAACACTTACAACTGCCGCTGCCCGCCCGAGTGGACAGGTGCACACGGGCTCCGCCGCCACTCGAGCGGATGCACGCGGGTCCGGGGGTGGGGGCCGAGAACCCGGCCCAGGCTGGGGAGGGTGCCGTGACCTGGGCCCGCCCCTCTGCCGGGCTCTGCCGCCCCCGAGCCGTCAGCCGTCTGCAGCGGCGTGGTGTCAGCAGTCTGTGCGGGACTTTTGCAGCCTGGAATCAGGTCCCGGGTTTGAGCCCAGCTTGCGGGGCAGGGCACGGTGATGCTGGCGGGAGGGACACGGGTCCTGGCCTCAGAGCAGCAAGATGAGCGCCCCCCGGTGCCAGGGGCGCGGGGGAAGGAGCGAGTCAGGCTGCCGGAGGGTGGAGGTGGCCCTGCGTCCCGCGGGCCAGGGTCTCAGCAGTGGTTGAGGGGTCTGGAGGCGCCGCCCGGCTCGACAGTCCCGGCGCCCGCAGGCCAGTACTGCACCGAGGACGTGGACGAGTGCCAGCTGATGCCCAACGCCTGCCAGAACGGCGGGACCTGCCACAACACCCACGGCGGCTACAACTGCGTGTGCGTCAACGGCTGGACGGGCGAGGACTGCAGCGAGAACATCGACGACTGCGCCAGCGCCGCCTGTTTCCACGGCGCCACCTGCCACGACCGCGTCGCTTCCTTCTACTGCGAGTGTCCCCACGGCCGCACAGGTGAGCACCAAGGCCCGGAGGAGGCGGGTTCTTGCTGCCCTTGCTCGAGGAGGGGCCGCGGGCGGCGGGGCCCTCGGCAGCGCTCTTGGGTCAGCCTGGCAGTGAGGCCGCGCGCAGACACAGACGGCGGCTTTTCAGGACCCGTGGGCATGACCCTGAAGGGCCCTTTCTGGAGTGAGGGGGCAGTGGAGGCGAGGGGTTGCCCGCGGCCGGGTCTGCTGTCAGTGAACCTCCCGCGGTCCCCGGACACTCTGCGGCGTTACCCCTGTGTCACAGTGGGAGCCCCCCCGGGTTGGTGACCCCAGCTGCGGACCCCTCGCCATTCCCAGGCCGGGGGGCAGTGCCCCGCTGACCGCCACCACCCCGCCCAGGTCTGCTGTGCCACCTCAACGACGCCTGCATCAGCAACCCCTGCAACGAGGGCTCCAACTGCGACACCAACCCCGTCAACGGCAAGGCCATCTGCACGTGCCCCTCGGGGTACACGGGGCCCGCCTGCAGCCAGGACGTGGACGAGTGCTCGCTGGGTGCGCACAGCCGGGTGCCGCCCGGGCTGGAGGGGGTCTGCCCTGTCCTCGGGGTTCCTGACCCGGGGCACTGCCAGTCCGACAGAGGAGGCGGGCCGCCCCAGAGCGTTCGGCGGGGAGGGCTCTCGGGGCGGCTCCTCATCCGCCTTGCGCCCCCCCCCCCAGGCGCCAACCCATGTGAGCACGCGGGCAAGTGCATCAACACGCTGGGCTCCTTCGAGTGCCAGTGTCTGCAGGGCTACAGCGGCCCGCGCTGCGAGATCGACGTCAATGAGTGTGTGTCGAACCCGTGCCAGAACGACGCCACCTGCCTGGACCAGATCGGGGAGTTCCAGTGCATCTGCATGCCGGGTAGGCCTCCCCGGGCCACCGCCCGACGGTGGGCAGCAGGGGACCGCGCCGAGGCCCCTGGGACCGCCCTAGCGCAGGCCCCCCGGCCTCCGCCCCGCGAAGAGCGTCCAAGTCTGGGCCCCGGGGAGCGGGCCTGGAGGGCGGCGCACTGCTTTCCGGCCCTCGGCCGCGGCCCTGACCGTCCTGTCCCCCGCCAGGCTATGAGGGCGTGCACTGCGAAGTGAACACGGACGAGTGCGCCAGCAGCCCCTGCCTCCAGAATGGCCGCTGCTTGGACAAAATTAATGAGTTCCTGTGCGAGTGCCCCACAGGTGCGGCCCGGCCCGGCCTCGTGCCACGGGAATGCCCGCTGTCCCCGGGGGTGCTGGGCGGGGGTGCTGGCCCCCACCTTGCTGCTGTGCTCGCTCAGGGTGGGGAGCCTGGGCTCAACAGCCTGCCTCCTGCTGGACCTGCCCTGGGGCCTCGGCGGCCTGCAGCGGACGTGATGCCGGGAGGGCCCGGGGAGCCCGTGGGGGCCCAGGTCCGTCCGAGGTGGGTCAGAGCCTCGGACCTCGAGGTGCACACCGGCTGCCCCGGCGCCCTGCGGGGCCGTCATCATGGGAGCCGGCCTCTGAGAGGAAAGGCCCTTCCTTCTGTGATGGGGGCGCGAGGGCTTGGACCTGAAGAGGTAGCTGAGAGCCAGGGCAGCGATGGGGGGCGCCCGGGCCAAGGGCTGTCTGGGGAGCCCTCCCAGGCACTCCCTGTCCCTGCGTCAGTGGCTGGGGCCGTCACGCCCCCCTTGCCCCCAAGCCCGCTGTGTCTGAGCCACCCCCCACCCCGGGCCGCAGGCTTCGCCGGGCACCTGTGCCAGTACGACACGGACGAGTGTGCGAGCACGCCCTGCAAGAACGGCGCCAAGTGCCTGGACGGGCCCAACGCCTACACCTGCGTGTGCACGGAAGGTGCGGGCCAAGCTCGGGGAGGGGGCAGGCAACCAGGGTCCAGGGAGGGGGACGGGGGGAGCTGAGGCTAGGAGGTGACCCCTCGGGGGGCCTCCAGTCCAGGGTTCAAGGGCGAGGCGAGGCTCCGACCGGCCCGTCCGGTCTTCTCCCACCGGAGCTCCAGGGGCCTTGGGTCCGGCTGGTGGGACAGGGGACAGCTGTGTGCCCTGGGCCCCCTTGAGCCCTCTGGACCCGCCCTGCAGGCTACACGGGGCCCCACTGCGAGGTGGACATTGACGAGTGCGACCCCGACCCTTGCCACTATGGGTCCTGCAAGGATGGCGTCGCCACCTTCACCTGCCTGTGCCGGCCTGGCTACACGGGCCACCACTGCGAGACCAATGTCAACGAGTGCCACAGCCAGCCCTGCCGCCACGGGGGCACCTGCCAGGACCGCGACAACGCCTACCTCTGCTTCTGCCTCAAGGGGACCACAGGTGCCTGTGTGGGCTCGGGGGGGGGCGAGGCGAGAGAGGAGGAGCTGACCACCTGTCACCCCCCTCAGGACCCAACTGTGAGATCAACCTGGACGACTGTGCCAGCAACCCCTGTGACTCGGGCACCTGTCTGGACAAGATCGACGGCTACGAGTGTGCGTGTGAGCCCGGCTACACAGGTGAGCCGCCCGGAGCCGGACAGCAGGGCCTTGCCTCAGCTCAGGGTCCCCGGGATAGGGCAGGTCGGGGGGCCCTGATGGCGGGATGGGGGACCCAGCCATCAGGCTGCCAGCCTTGGCCAGCAGCGGCAGAGACCGTGGAAGGACTGGGGCTCTGGCCGGTGCAGGGTGGGCTTCCTCGAGCCTCCTGTTCCTGGTCAGAGCCGGCCCCGCGGGCCAAGAGCAGAGCCGCTCAGGTGCCGGGGCCTGTTTAGTTCTGCCACCGCCCTCTGCCCTGAGCACATCCAGGGCGGCCTGGGCCCCAGGCCCTGTCAGCCAGCTGTGCCCTGGGGGCCCCTGGGGGGAGGGCTTGTGTGGGTGCCAGTCACGCGTGTGCAGAGCCCGCGCGCCAGGCCTGTGCCTCGGGAGGAGCTGGGCAGAGGGTTCGGAGGAGGGGACCCCGTCTGCCGCCGGCGTGGGTGTCTGAGCCCGTCCGCCCGCAGGGAGCATGTGTCATATCAACATCGACGAGTGCGCGGACAGCCCCTGCCACAATGGCGGCACCTGTGAGGACGGCATCAACGGCTTCACCTGCCGCTGCCCCGAGGGCTACCACGACCCCACCTGCCTGTCCGAGGTCAACGAGTGCAGCAGCGACCCCTGCATCCACGGGACCTGCCGGGACAGCCTCAACGGGTGCGCGCGCGGCCTCGGCACCTCTGCCCGGGCGGCCGGGGTGGAGGGCGGGCCGGGGAGCTGCCGTCCCCAAGCTCCAGACGGGCTGGGGGAGGGGGCCTGGGCCGAGCGGCTGGGTGCCCCCCCCCCCGAGACGGATCCAGCACCAGGGCCTTGAAAGGTGCCGTGCAGACACGCGCTCAGCTCTGGCCTGTGCCCGGCGCCATCGGGGCCGCAGCGTGGGCTCGGGAGAGCTCCCGTTCGGGCCGGGGCCGCGGCTGGCAGTCCCTGGACACCGAGTCCAGGGAGAGTGAGTGTTGCGGCCCTCGTCCTGGCCCTGAGACCGCTCAGACCTGCAGAAGTGGACGGAGCGTCTGCTCTGTAGGAGCCCTTGTGACCGCACCTGCGTTTGGGTCACGGAGGATGCTGGGACCGCCTGAGGACGAGGCTGGGTGCCGGGGCGCCCGTGATCGGGGGGCCCCGAGTCCCACACCAACCTTCAGGGCCGGGGCGGGGCCGCAGGGGGAGTTAATCGCTAACAGCCAGCGGTTTATGAGAGAAGCCTCCATAAAAACACTGACCGAGGGCGTTCAGAGCTTCCGGCTGGTGAGCCCAGCTGCTGGGCGCGGGGTGGGGTGGGCCCTGAGCCTTCCCCGTTCCTGGCTCCCTGCGGCTCTGCCAGGGGGCTGTTCCTGGGTTTAAGCGTTTATAATAAGCCGCTAGTCCGATAAGGAAGCTACTTTCCTGAGTGTTCTGAGCCCTTCTAGCCAGTTACGAGGAAGCCTCTGATGGGTAGCTGCTCACAGGACAGGTGACGGCCTGGGACTTAGGGCTAGTGCCTGACACGGGCCCAGCCTTGCAAGGCCGAGCCCTTCCTGTGTGGGGTCTGCACTCGTTCCGGGTGGTTCGCGCAGGAATTGGGTTGTGGGTCAGCCAGCTGGGGTCCCCAGAGCTGGAAGACTGTTTGGTATGGGGGACCCCGCCCCGTCCTCCCCATGCGATGTCAGAAATTAGGGCGGAGAAAGAAACAAGTGGGGTTTCTGACACCCACTGCGTGTCCAGCACTGCCTTGTGTAAATGGGCCATTGAGGTAGGCCAGGACCTCACGGCCTTGTCTTGCACAGAGAGGGTAAGCGCTCTGCTGAAGGCCACACAGCAGCTGAAAGGTGGCGGGCCTTCCAACCACCGGCCTGCACTGGGCGCTGTCCCACATCGAGTTTAATGAACCTTCTCACTGTCTCGGGCAAGGCGGGCTGTCGATGCGGAGAAGGACCCCAGGGGCCCCAGGGGACGTGGGCCTCCCTGCAGCCAGACTTTGGCGCCCACAGCGCCCGCCCTCCGCCCGGGCCACACCCGAGCCGCAGTGTGCTCCCTCCTGCAGGTACACGTGTGACTGTGACCCCGGGTGGAGCGGGGCCAGCTGCGACGTCAACAACGACGAGTGCGAGTCCAACCCCTGCGTCAACGGGGGCGTCTGCAAGGACATGACCAGCGGCTACGTGTGCACCTGCCGGGAGGGCTTCAGCGGTGAGTGGGGCTCCTGGAGAGGAGCGGGCCCCGGGGTGGTGCCGAGCCAGGACACGGACCCGGCCACTGCCACCCACGGTGTCCCCATCCCTGCGGGGTGCAGAGCCGCTCCGCCCCAGGCGGGGCCCGGCCAGACCACCCAGGTGGTGGCCACGCTGACCGCTGCCCCCTCTCCAGGCCCCAACTGCCAGACCAACATCAACGAGTGTGCGTCCAGCCCCTGTCTGAACCAGGGCACCTGTATTGATGACGTGGCTGGCTACAAATGCAACTGCCTCCTGCCCTACACAGGTGAGGGCGGGGCCTGTGGTGGGGCGGGGCCTGCGGTGAGGATGGGGCCTGCGGTGGGGGCGGGGCCTGCGGTGTGCCGCGGTGTTCCTGGGCTGGCCTTGCTTAGTGGGCCTTCCCGAGGAGGGCTCTGCTCTGTACCTTGGGCCTGAGGCCTGGCCGCGTAGGTTGTCGCCCTGCAGGCGTCAGTGCCAGCTGAGCACGCAAAGATGCAGGGTGCCCGGGAGAGAGTTTAGCTTGCCTGGAAGGCGAGGAGGTGGAGCCCTCGGCAGAGCTGGGAGCTGGGCCTGGGCTGTCGGCCTTCTCGGCCAGGAGTTGGTGTTGCGTGGGCCCGGGGGCCAGGCCACCCTCCCCGTCCACTGGCCAGGCTTGAGGCCGTCCTTGGATGGCAGGCCTCTTTGCGAGGGAGAAGAAGGAGCCCTCTGTGGGCACTGAGAGCGGTGGTAGACATTCCCTGGGCGTCTCAGCCTCGGCCGTGGCCCGGCCTCGGGGGTCGCGGGATATGGTCCCCTCCTTGGACTTGCCAAGTGGTAAAAGTAAAGCCCACAACCACCAGGGCCACCAGGCCCCACTGGGAGTGGGCCAAGGGCGCTACCACTGGGGGTGGTTGTGGGCTTTACTTTTACCACTTGGCCCCCATGCGAGAGGCCCCGCCTGGCCCATGGCTGGGGGTGAGGGGCCCGTGACTGTGGTTCTCATGACACCGGGCGGCCCGTGGCCAGAGCAATGTTTTCTTTGACCGAAGCCGGGGACCTGGACTTTCTCTCCTGTGTCGGTGAGGAAACGCCCCCCTGGTGGCCGCCCAGGGGCCTCAGCACCCAGGGCGCACCCGGGTCCCTCTCGGCCGCGTTGACATCGGAGGCTGGCGGGCGGGGAGGAGCTGGCCCGCGACCTGCTTCCCGTCTGCCCGCTTCCTGCTTCCCTCTGCACAATTGTCGGAAACTCTGGCGAATTTCCTGCCAGCCCAGGTCGCCGTGGAAACTGATGGAAAGAAAGGCCCTGGACAATGGCGCCCGCAGGCCAGGGAGATAATGGCTGCGAGGAAGATAACGCTGAGCTTCCCTCTGCCGCGGACGCGGCCCCCACGGGCTGTAAACAGGAAGCCCTCTGCGGAGGAAAAGTCACCCCGTGTGCACAGGCACAGGGTTCCAGCCGGAGCCCTGTCCCGTCCCAGGGTGCTGGTGCCGCGCCCGATGCGCCCCTGATAAGTGGGACATGCTCGGGGCTGAGGCTGGCATGTCCCCCGGCAGTGGCGGGCTCGTCCCCTGCGGTCATAGCCTTTGTCCAGTGGCCTCCCACCATGAGCACTTGTGCCCTGACACAGAACCCCTGGGGTTAACTCCCAGACCCCCAGCTCCGGGCAGGGCCTTTTGCCAGGCGAGGAGCGGGTGTGAGGCTGGGAGCAGGTACTGGGCCTGCAGGGCTGCGGAGGGGCCGTGTGCCGCAGCCTGCGGGGGCGGGGGACCTGCTTCATCTGGTTTGTCTTCAGGTCCTGAGCCAGCCGGGCGCTCGCATGGGGACCCGGTGAAGCACCGATGCCCCTCTGCGGGGCCAGCCCAACGTGCCTCGCTGGCAGAATGACCAGCAGGTGCTGGCCGCGGTGGCCTCTGGGCCGGGGCTCACCACCTGGGCCTCTTCCCCTCAGGAGCCACGTGTGAGGTGGTGCTGGCCCCGTGTGCCCCCGGCCCCTGCAGAAACGGAGGCGAGTGCAAGGAGTCCGAGGACTACGAGAGCTTCTCCTGCGCCTGCCCCCCGGGCTGGCAGGGTGAGGCAGCCTGGGCCGCGCTCGAGGCGCAGGGACGTGGGGGGTGTGGGGAGTTCCGGGGAGGGGCTCTAGGGCAAGAGGTAGTGAGCCCCCTGGCTTTGGAGACGAGCAAGCCACCCGCCCAGGGGCCCGGGAGCAGGAGTGGCCCTCCCGGCCTGGAGCACCTGTGTCCTGCTTGGCCCAGGACCGGGGCACAGCGGGTCCGAGAGCCCTGCTTTCCCGGGAGGCCCCGGTCCCGGCGGGGGGCGCACCGCGCTGAGGGCACCTCCCGCCCCCGCAGGCCAGACCTGCGAGATCGACGTCAACGAGTGTGTGAAGAGCCCGTGCCGCGGCGGCGCCTCCTGCCAGAACACCCACGGCGGCTACCGCTGCCACTGCCCAGCAGGGTACACAGGGCGCAACTGCGAGACGGACATCGACGACTGTCGGCCCAGTGAGTGGCCCGGCCCGTCTGCCCCCTGGGACCCTCGCACCATTTCCCCGGGTGGCACAGGGCAAGGCCTGGTCGGGGCTGGGTGGCGAGCGGCCAGGCCGCGCCCGGTGCAGGGTTGGTTCGGCACTGGTGGTGCTGGCCTGGGCCTGCCTGTTCAGGTGCCGGAGGAAGCGCTGGGCAGGTGGCTGCTACTGGTGCCGTGTCACCGAGGGCCTGTGTGGACCGTTTGAGGTGGTCCCAAGTGACCCAGAGGCTGTGGGACCAGCCCCTCCCAGCATCTCCCAGCCAGATTCGCCGCCCTCCCCGGTCCCACTAGTCCTTGTGTGACCCCTGCCCCGGTTCACAGAACCCTGGGGTCCAGGCGCGCGGGGAAGGTGGTGACCGCGGGCTTGCTCGGTGTGTTAAGCCTGCGCGTTCTTCCCCCCGGGGGCCTTAAGCCCGAGAGGCGGGGCAGGGGTTCCAGCCAGACCCCGCTGTTGCCGTTGGGGCAGGGGTGGCGCCCTCCCCGCCTTGGGCGCCCTGGCAGTGGGGGTGGCGCCCGCCCCTCAGGCCCACCCTCCTGTTGCCTCCCAGACCCGTGCCACAACGGGGGCTCCTGCACGGACGGCGTGAACACAGCCTTCTGCGGCTGCCTGCCTGGCTTCCAGGGCGCCTTCTGCGAGGAGGACATCAACGAGTGTGCTAGCAACCCCTGCCGCAACGGCGCCAACTGCACCGACTGCGTGGACGGCTACACCTGCACCTGCCCCACGGGCTTCAGCGGGATTCACTGCGAGAACAACACACCCGACTGCACGGAGAGGTGTGTGGGCACCCCGCAGGGGGGCTGGGCCTCAGGCCGGCCGGGGGAGGGCCGAGCACACAACGTCTTTGCTCGTTGGATGTTGGGTGATGTTGGATGTTGGAGTTGGATGTTGCTCGTCGTGTGGCAGTGGCAGTGTCCCATTTGCCCTGTGACCTGGGAGCAAGATCCCGGCAGCGTGCCCTAAAGAACCAGAGCGCCACCTCCTGCTCTCAGACCTGTAACCAGCTTCTTTCCTTATTCTCCTGGGCTGCCAGGGAGCTCAGCCTTAAACGCCACTCTTGTACCTGGGTTTTCTGACCTAGTTTTCGCCCACGTGGTCTCTGTGGTTCTGGTTTTTCCCTTCTTTCTGTCTCAATCCCTCCACCCCTGCGTGGGTCACAAAGCTCCTCTCGACACGAGTTATAGGAAGTCTGATGCCGAGTGAGTCTGAGGTCCTTGGCCCCGTGCTGGGGGCCTCCCGGGACCCGGCACTCGCACTGGCCCCAGGGGAGGTGCCGGCACGGAGGCAGCTGCTCGAGTGGGCCTCCACGCTGCTCACCACCCGCGCTGCCCGCCCCTCCAGCTCCTGCTTCAACGGCGGCACCTGCGTGGACGGCATCAACTCCTTTACCTGCCTGTGTCCACCTGGCTTCACGGGCAGCTACTGCCAGCACGACGTCAACGAGTGCGACTCGCGGCCCTGCCTGCACGGCGGCACCTGCCATGACAGCTATGGCACCTACAAGTGCAGCTGCCCCCAGGGCTACACTGGCCTCAACTGCCAGGTGAGCGAGAGGGGCAGGGGCGGGGCGCACAATGCGGGGTGCACCTGCTCCAGCCGGGTTCACCTCCCGGGTTCCGCTCAGAGTGCAGAGGGCGCAGTCTCGCGGTTCTGGGGGCCCTGGGTTGCCAGCCCGGTGCCCAGCCCGGGGCTGTACTGAGGAGTGGGAACCAGAGGTGGTGACTAGGGGCTTGTGGAGTGAGAACACGGATGAGCTGATTTGGGGGAAGACAGCTCAAAGCCAGCATTTTTATAGAAAGCATGTGAAAGTATCGAAGACTGGTCTTTGTTGAAGCCTTTCACATAAAACATCAGCTGCAAAAGAGCTGTTCACTAGTGAAGAGACCCGGTCCTCAGGGAAGGCCGCGGGTGGTCCCGACTCACCGAGGGCCCGGAGCCTGAGACCCCCGCCCCCGTCCCCGCCCGCTCCTGAGCCGGGACCTTGGGCCTCAGTTTCCGTCTCTGTAGGGAGGGGTCCCGAGCCACCTTGGGCTGAGGGTGTCTGGCGGGTGCGCGGGGCCGGGTGGGCCGGGCCCCTGGGAGCCAGCCGGGTCAGGCAGCATGAGCGAGGCTGCCCCTGCGTCCCCAGAACCTCGTGCGTTGGTGTGACTCCTCGCCCTGCAAGAATGGTGGCAAGTGCTGGCAGGCCCAGACCCTGTACCGCTGCGAGTGCCACAGCGGCTGGACCGGGCTCTACTGCGACGTGCCCAGCGTCTCCTGCGAGGTGGCCGCCTGGCAGCAAGGTGAGCCACCATGTCGCGCCCACTGGGCGTCTGTCCCCCGAGGTCAGGAGGGTTGCTGTCCGAAGCCTGACATGGCCCCAGGAGGAAGCCCAGGCCTCAGGCTGTCTGTCGTGTCCCCTGCAGGCATCAACGTTACCCACCTGTGCCGAAACGGAGGGCTCTGTGTGAACGCGGGTGACACGCACCGCTGCCACTGCCCGGCCGGCTACACGGGCAGCTACTGTGAGGACCAGGTGGACGAGTGCTCGCCCAGCCCATGCCAGAACGGGGCCACCTGCACCGACTATCCTGGTGGCTACTCCTGCGAGGTGGGGCCCGTCCCCGGTCAGGGCGTGCGTGCGGGTGTGAGTGTCGGTGAGAGCCGGGCCCTGGGCTGGGAACGCTAAACCCAGTGGACCTGTGCCCCTTTCAGACCCATTTTCCCACGGGGGCTGGGGGTGTCCGGGGGTGACTGCCAGGGGGAGTCACCTCCGGGGACACCTGGAACGGGGAGAATTTGCTGACAAGGGGGGCAGGGTTTGCCCTCGCCCGGACTTGCCCCGAGGCCCCCACCTCTATTGGAGGGAACGGGCCTAACGCCCATCTTGGCCGTGGCCCGCAGTGGACTGGCGCCCTTCCTGGGGTCTCTGTCTGGGTCCACGGCTGGGAGGAACCCACAGCCTTGCTCACAGGAAGGCACCCCGTTCACGGGCTGGGGCCACGTCCCGGCCGCCCACTGAGCTGCGGGCCCTGGCCCTTCCGTGCCCCCGCAGTGCGTGGCTGGCTACCACGGGGTCAACTGCTCCGAGGAGGTCAACGAGTGCCTGTCCCAGCCCTGCCGGAACGGAGGCACCTGCATCGACCTCACCAACACCTACAAGTGCTCCTGCCCCCGGGGCACGCAGGGTAGGCGGGCGGTGCCCGGGCAGACGCAGCGCTGACCGGAAGGGGCCGGGGCAGGGAGGCCGCGGGCGGTCGCTGGCATCCGTCTCCCGAGTGCCCGCGAGGGGAGCGCCTTTGGGGGCAGCAGGGCCGGGAGCGAGGGTCTGACCACGCCCGGGCCCTGCAGGCGTGCACTGCGAGGTCAACGTGGACGACTGCAACCCACCCACCGACCCAGTCTCCCGGGGCCCCAAGTGCTTTAACAACGGCACCTGCGTGGACCAGGTGGGCGGCTACAGCTGCACCTGCCCGCCCGGCTTCGTGGGCGAGCGCTGCGAGGGCGACGTCAACGAGTGCCTGTCCAACCCCTGCGACCCCCGCGGCGCCCAGAACTGCGTGCAGCGTGTCAACGACTTCCACTGCGAGTGCCGTGCCGGTCACACCGGTGGGTGCCGCCGGCCGGCTGGCCGGGGCGGGGCGGGTGCCGGCCGGGCTTCAGCCCTCACTCCCGCTCTCGTCCCCAGGGCGCCGCTGCGAGTCGGTCATCAACGGCTGCAAGGATAGGCCCTGCAAGAACGGGGGCACCTGTGCCGTGGCCTCCAACACCGCCCGCGGGTTCATCTGCAAGTGCCCGGCAGTGAGTGCAGGGTCCTGTGCAGCCGGGGGGCCCCCTGGTCTGAAGGTGGCAGCTCAGCGCCCTGGCTCGGGACAGCTGGCACGCTGAGGTGGCCGGAGCCCCTGGGCCTGCACACGCTGGAGGGCAGAGGCTGGCCCGAGTGTCTGGGCTCCGTCCTCTTCATTTCCTTGAGGTCGTGTCTTTGCGATGTTACTAAAGTGTATGTTTAGAGGGGCTTTGGGTTTGTGGAGAAACGGTGCAGGAGAGACCCCCTGCCCCACACCCCCTCCCCCAGTTAGCATCTTGCCCTCCGGTGGTGCGGGGCTACAGCCGACGACCCAAACCAAATCACTGTTAAGTCTGCTCCAGTGTTGTGCGTTGTTTGGGTTTGACACACACGTAGTGTCACCACTTTGGTATTAGGTGGAATTTTCCTGTGCCCTAAATGTGCCCTGTGCTCCGCCTGTGCCCCCTCCCTCCCAAGCCCTGGGAACCCCTGACCGTCTCATGTTGAAAGATTTTACGTACAGGGTCGCACTGCCGGGAAAAGGCTGCAGGCCCTGCTGGGTGGGGGCGCGATGCGTGCCTCCTGGAAGCCAGCGCACCCTGACACCCACTGTGCACATCTTCCAGGGCTTCGAGGGCGCCACGTGTGAGAACGACGCCCGCAGCTGTGGCAGCCTGCGATGCCTGAACGGCGGCACCTGTATCTCGGGCCCTCGCAGCCCCACCTGCCTGTGCCTGGGCCCCTTCACCGGTCCCGAGTGCCAGTTCCCGGCCAGCAGCCCCTGCGTGGACGGCAACCCGTGCTACAACCAGGGCCGCTGCGAGCCCACGCCCGCGAGCCCCTTCTACCGCTGCCTGTGCCCCCCCAAGTTCAACGGGCTCCTGTGCCACATCCTGGACTACAGCTTCGAGGGCGGCGTGGGCCTCGACATCCCGCCGCCGCAGATCGAGGAGGCCTGCGAGCTCCCCGGGTGCCGCGAGGAGGCCGGCAACAAGGTCTGCAGCCTGCAGTGCAACAACCACGCCTGCGGCTGGGACGGCGGCGACTGCTCGCTCAACTTCAACGACCCCTGGCAGAACTGCACGCAGTCGCTGCAGTGCTGGAAGTACTTCAGCAACGGCCACTGCGATAGCCAGTGCAACTCGGCCGGCTGCCTCTTCGACGGCTTCGACTGCCAGCGCGCCGAAGGCCAGTGCAAGTAAGGGGCCACTCTCCGATGCGGAGGCCCGGGCTTGCAGGAGGGGCCGTCCACGCAGGTGTGGGGGCGGGGCTGAAGGGCGGGGCGGGGCTGAGGGT